>CANUEP010090459.1:0-49470 GCA_947857235.1 Jatropha podagrica
GTACTTTCTATCAATGATCGGTTGATCTTCTGATTTGATGCCATAGGCATTGGACGAGTTTCAAATCTTGAAAATGAAATCAAGATCAAGAAAAGACATAACAGAAACTTCTTACTGTGATTAGCCATTGTCTTTTCTTGACTAGTTTGAGAGTAAATTGCTCTAGCTAGTTTATGTGATGAGTGGATATATATGTTAAGAGGTAGAGAGATTCTGATATATATATATAGAGAGAGCTTTCATAGCTACCCACCATCTTCTTTATTTAAATATGGAATTTCATACAATGGCATTGCACTTTGGTGATCACTTATACACAGACCAACACATATGTTTCTCATTTTCCTTTTGTCTTATGCCCTTTCTTTGACCTCTTTGAAATTTAGAGGGTTAGTAAAAGAGGGCTTGCTACTTATTTTATTCTAATATTCATCTTCTTTATTTTTTTTTTCTTTCCTTTATAATTATGAGATATCCCTCCACCTTTTTTGGTGTGGACATCCTCATTTGGATTATCTACAGGAAATATTTTTTATCCTCCTCGTAAGTGTACCTTTTAAGGATTAAATTTGTATTTTCATGTTTATGGATATTGAGTGTGTTTATAGTCCCAACTATTATCTTGTCAATTATTCTTAATCCTATTTAGTTATTCTAATCTTTCGGTTTCTATTTTCAAGCAGTTCATTGTATCCATTTTTTTGGTTCACTATACAATTCATAATTAAAAAAACAAATTTTTACTATTCAATTTCAAAAACAAAATTATTTTTATCATATTTTACCCACTAATTTGTTAATTTTATTATAATAATTAACATTTTATTACTTTTCAGTTTTTATTTATATAGATAATATTCATCTTTTAAGAGTTGCAGATCGATGAGAATTTGCAAGTTAAGCTTTTCAATCTCTCCTTTGGTTATGCTCGATGGGACTAATGATATTCAAGTATATGATGACAATGTGAAAATGAATGTCCACTTATATAGCATAAAGGAACCATTTTTTAAAAAAACAAAATGTGGATAAAGAAACTTGAACTTGACGAATATTGAAAAGGCCGCTTTAGGAAAATTTCGACTATCAAAATCATCCACATATGGTATGTTCACACTCCTATTGGTAGACCTTTCAGTTTTTATTTATATAGATAAGATTAATCTATGATTAAATAGAAGATAATATTTAAATAAGCATCTTTCAATAATCGAGAAGTTACAAGTTAAGCTTTTTTTTTTTTTTCTTTTTGTGTGAACTACCGGTATATATCCGGATTCTATTATCAGAAATCATTTAATCCGGTTCGACGTTTAGTTACAATTAATGTTACTGACTCACCTACTGGTGTATTTAATGAGAAACAAACCCTAAAACTATTTTCACTTATTGACAAGTTAAGCTTTCTAATCTCTCCTTTTATTACGCTAGTCGGAACTAATATTGGTAGACTGATGATTATAGTCAAATGTTAAACCGGCTACTTATTAAGGAGTTTCGAATTTATTGAGGGCTAAAATTGCATAAACTTGAGTTAATGATCATTCATAGACTAAACTAATGAAAATATCGATTTTTCAAAAGATTATTCCTACTTTAGTTTTTTAATAAAAAAATTATTTTTAATTGATTTAGTAGGTAGATCCATAGAATAAATCTAAATAAGTTAATCGCTTAATTGATATAAGTTATTAGTATTCCATGACAAAAGTAAATGTTTTGTGAATACAATATCCTATTCTAATTTCTTTGCAAAACTTTTCAAGTAATTATAATTTTAGCAATTTACATTTTTTTTCCCCTTTGTCACTATATCAAAGTTTTATTGTTAATATAAGGGGCCTATGAAAGAGACTGAAATACCTCTCTATTATTTTTTTTTGTAATTTTTTGTTAAAAAAATTGAATTTTTAAATAATATGAATATAGTATAGTTTACTTTTAATATATTGTATTAAAAAATACTTGCTTTGTCCTATTTTGTTTGCTTATTATTCTTTTTTTAATATTTCAAAATGATCGCAAGATTTATAAATTTATATAATTAAACAAGGGAAAATAATTAATAGGTCCCTGAGATTTGATCAAAGTATCTAATTCGTTCTCGCATGTTTTCAATATTAATTCACAGTCCCTGAAGTTTGGTTCCGTTAAACTACCAAATCCTTCTATCCATTTTTTCTTCGATTTGCCGTTAAAATTTGTGAAAAGACGAAAATAACCTCACTTTTGCATTGGAAATGACTATTATACCCCCTCCCTTTGATCTCGCCCAAATCACAAACCTCTTTGAATCGGCAATGGAGGAGAGGAGGAAAGGAGAGGCTGGAGATGAAACGACTGGCCGGTGGAGAAGCAGTATCACCGGTGACCCAAAGGAAGCGGATATCAGCTTGATTTGCTCACCTCCATATGTCGTCAATTCAAATGGAAGGAAGGAAGTGAGGAATTGAGCAGCGCATGGCATAAGAGGACGAGATGGTCAGTCCGATCTAAGCAAAGCTGCCAAAAAATCGAGGACAAAGGTGTGACTTGCTCGATCGGGACAAGTTTGTTGCCTCTTGCGATTATCATGCGAACTGGAGACAACAATATGAGGGAGAGAAAGCGATGATGGAAGATGACAACAGGAAGAGAGCGGTGTCGGCTAGTCGGAGATAGCAACAAGAAGGAGAGAGAGCGACGATGGAACGATGATGACGGGAAGAGAGTGATGTCGGCTAGTCGGAGACAACAACAAAAGGGAGAGAGAGCGACGATGGAACGATGATGACGGGAAGAAAGCAGTGTCGACTAGTCAGAGACAGCTACGAGAGGGAGAGAGATCGATGACAGGAAGAGAGCAGTGTCGACGTTTTTTCCTCCACTTCAATCCATCAAGTAACATAGGATATAATAATCATTTCCAGTGCAAAAGTGAGGTTATTTTTATCTGTTCACAAATTTTAACGGTAAAATTGGGGAAAAAATGGATGGAAGGATTTGATAGTTTATGGGAACCAAACCTCAGGGATTGTGAATTAATATTGAAAAAATATAAGGACGAGTTACATAATTTGATCAAATTTCAGGGATCTATTAATTATTTTCCCTTTAAACAATCATTTTTTCTATAATAATTTTTATGATTGTTCATTAAATGAATTACTTTTATTAATATATTAATAAAATAAGGGTAAAAAAATTAAAATAATTTTTATTGATTGAATTTTTAATATGCGTGTTTCATCAAACTATACATATAAAATGAGACGAAAATAATATTTTTTATACTGAATTGCAATAGAAATAGAATAAGAGTATATTTAGTCATTTTATTCAAAATTAACAGCAAAAATACAAATTTTAATCAAGAAATTAAATATTAGTCCAGTGGGAGCAAAATATTGGAATAAATTAATATAATTATTAAAAGGTATGTAAATAGTCAATTTCATTAAATTAGAGAGAATAAATAATATTTACCATCATAATTAAATCACCTAATTTCCAAAAAAGGAATATCCTTATAATATATCTAATTGCCAACCCATTTTCTGAATTTGATATATCCTCTTGAAAGGGAAGTTTAATTTCTACATAGTCAAACAAGGGTTGGTGGAAAGGCTGAAATTCCTAATTATGATGATGATTTTGAATGAGGTTGGACGGTCTTTCTTTCAAGGCCAACAAATCCTTTAGTTGGTAAGGAGAGGAAGGAAAATATTTGTTTAGAAAGGAAAAAATTTTAGAGAAAAATATATATTATTTTTGGAAATGGACGATTATCTCCATACTTAAATTATGAGATATTTAAAAAAATGATTGAAATTTATTAATTAGTTTAGGGTATTTAAATAATTTAATAAAAATGAGTGGAAGTTCCGATTTCTTTCATTATTTTCTCTTCAATATCTAAAGTTGCCGAATCATAACAAATGGTATTAAAATTAAAGATTTGGGAAATAAATATTCATGGTAAAAACATGAATATTTCTTTAAGGAATAACTTGGAAGAAATTATAAAATAAATCAATATATTAAAATTTAAATAAGTTCTATAATACTTGTCACATTTGTAATTTTAAGGAGTAATAAATATTTTTTTTAATATTTACCCTTTATATATGATAAATAATTATTACTTTAGTTTAATGATTTTTTTACAGAATTAATATTAAATTAAAAATAATATGATCAATTTATTCAATAATTTAGACAAATTAAATGATTTTCTTAAGGAATATGAAATTTCAAATGTGATAAGTATTATAGAATAAAAGTAATATATAGGATGACTCTATCGTTGAGAATTTTCTTACTCTATCTAATATTTTCAAAGGCATATATCTTTTGATGAAATCTCAAATTTTAGTTGGTATTTGGTTTTATTATTAATTGCTACTTACTAAATTAATTTATTTCGTGAAAAAATATATTTTATATTTATTCAAGCTGAGAGAAATTTAATATTTTAGAAATAATAAAATTATTAGCAAGTAATTTTTTAATTGCTCCAACAACACCAAAAAAAAAAAGATAACATAAATTATCTTTACAAAAAAAAAAATAGTTTATGAGTTATTTTCAACGAAATGGACAAAGCCTTTTGCGCGAGTGTCAAAGATTAAACAAACACACACAAACAAGTCAAAATAAAAGGAAGCTCAAAAGAAAAATTTAAAAAAGAAAGTTCACCAAACAAGTGTGCATAGCAGACCAATAGTAAACAAACATGTCAGCACACGAAAGCAAAGATGACAAGGCTGACATGGATCCTTGACTTGGTGATTCTTGCACTATGGCCACCCAATCACCAACAAATTGTTGTCCTCTGGCATGGCTTTTTTTTAAATATAATTCATTAATAATAATATTAAGAAATATATAAAACTCTACTTTTAGTAAAAAATAGTTGGCTGATTTTTTAATAAACTAAAAAATTTATATCCTTTTAAATAATTAAATTAAAATTAAAAAAATATAATATTAAATCTTTTGGGTGATCTTAACAAAAAAAAATATAAATTTTCATAGCAATAATTTTTCGCTAATTGATTTGGATGAAAAAATAATAATTTTTCTAAATCTTCTATACTTGGATTATTTTTCAAGAATATGTAATATATGATGAACACATATCAATTTACACCACTATGTGTCAATAATATTAATGGAGGAACATGTCGCACTATTAAACTTTATTGATTGAAGATTTACACTTATAAATTAAAATCTAAAATCTTCAACAAAAAAAAATCAATATCATATTATTTTAATAAGTAATAAACCCTTACTAAAAAACCCTTACTAAAACCCATATTATCATAAATGAATATTAATTTAAAAATATGATCATTATATATTATATATAATTTTTTAATATTTAAATAATAAAATTTAAATTTAATGATAAGAATATCAATTATCTCATCTTTTTAATTTATTAAATGTATTTTTTTTTAATTTAGTAGATGTTATTTTATTAACTTCCTTTGTTATTTTAAATCTATTTATTAAATTTAATATTTAGATTTCTCCTACCTAGGAAGCAAAACAAATAAAATAAATAAATAAAGAGCAAAATAATAATAATAATAATACTAATAAATAAATAAATAAAACCGGCATTTTATTTATAAGTATAAAAACTACATAAATAAATTAAAAAAAATATCATAAAATTAATTATACTAAGATAAAAAATAAATTATCGAAATAATAAAATTTAATTGATATCAGTCATTTTTCTGCTATTATCTTTGCTCTATATTCATTTTTTTCTGCATATATTTCTTTCTGTATATAAATCATTTCATAAAATTAAAAAATTATAAAAAGGAAAAAAAATCAAAGAATTAAACTAACACTACTGTAGTTGGAGAAAAAGATGTGGTATTTATATGGATTGAAGTTGTGCTTATCATATTTTTGCTAATCAAAATCTGAAAAACAATATTAATATATATATGAAAAAAATTTATAAAATTGAAACAAAATAATTGAAAGAAATGATAAAAGATAAGAAGAAATTCATTGTAAAAAATAATCATTGAAAGAGGTATATATATATATATATATAAGAAAAAAAATTCAAAAGTTTTTAAGGTTTTAAATTTAAAAATTCAAAAGTTTTTAAAATTCTAAATTTAAAACTTTAAATTTTTAAAATCAATAACTCAAAATTTTAAAGTTTAGATATAGATATAAAAATAAAAATATAGAAAAATTATTAAAAATTCATAAAATTTATAAAAAAAAGATAAAAAATAATACTCAAATATGGAAGTTTCATGTCAGCCTTTTTAAACTTTTTTTTACTTCAGTTTATAAAATATTTTATGGGTCCACAAAATCTATGATCGTGGTTGTATCACAAGCGAGCGTTTTGGATTGAATTTGACATATTGCAACCATTGATGGAGTAAAAATTAAAGTTAGAAGCTAAAAAAAGCAAAATTAAAAAATTTTAATATTTTACGGATAAATTTTTTAATAAGAAATTTTATTAGAAAGCGAGGGCACCCGTAGAACCCTAGCTCCGTCAATGATTGCAGCACATCAGTCATCATAGTGCTTCTATTTTTAGAATATAAGCACAATATGTAATTTAGTGCAAATGTAACGAAAAAAAATATTCAACACGAGTAAGAGATTAAGAAGAAAGTCAATGACCTAATTTTTTCTTTAACTGAAACGTTATATCCATTTTTCTCTTAAAACAAAGCTACAGGGTCTGTGGTAATTAAGTAACAGAAAAATGATGTTATTAAATTATTAATTATCATATTTATCTCAAAAATTAAAACTTATCTATACAACATTATTTATTTATACTAATAGAATTTTTATTTTTTATTATTTTTATCAGAATTACATGATGATCTAAAAAATGATGAAAATATTTTTTTATTTACAATTTCATCCTTAATTTATAATTGAGAAGGTCGAAACTAAGATAAATTTGAAAAAAAAAAATTAAAATAGAGCGAAATTATAAAAATATATAAAGTTCAAAGTTTTAAAATTGTTTTGAAGTATTAAAATTTTTCTCTTATCACTCATAATTGCAAAAGTTGATTATAATCGGAGGGCATGATTCATTGGCAAGTTAATAATCATGTGGCCATTCACTATTTATAGTCTTTTGATACAGACTGACTTCCGCAGGTTAGCTGCATTTTAGTGTATATACTCAGCATATCACTTTAAGCTGTTTTAATGGCCAAATGCACGAATTCAAACTTCTACTTTACGAACCTATTGTGCTTTCAAAGTCGTTCATTTTGGTAATAATATTGTTAATAACGTTTTTTTTTTTGTTTTTAGCATCTGTATAATAATTTTTAAAATTTTCGATTATCTAATTAGTATTTAATTGTTCTAATTTTATAAATTGAAGTGTTTAAAAAAATAATTTTATAAGTTGAAATAATAAATTGAAGTGTTTAATATATTAAAATAAAAGTTGAAGGCGACATGCGTATTTTTATATAAAGTATATAGGTGAATTTATATATTGGATTTTAAAGATTATTTACATGAGTTTTTATATTGATTCAAATCAAATCAAATGATGTTTAGAAAATCAAATTATAGGATCAGTTTGATTTGGTTGGTTTTTTGCTTTTTTTTTTTTTTACTACTAGCTTCTTTGAACGTGTGTTGTACATATTTATACTCGTAATTTATCTTATTGTTAATTTTTTACTTATAATATATTTAAAATATAATAATATTTTAAATTGGTGAAATAATTTAAATTAAATTTAAAATAAAAAATATATCTATCATTTACTCTCTTAATTTCTTTTTAATTCTTGAAATTTTAAGGGATAAAATATAATTACTAATTTATATTCTTATTAATTAAACTAACTAACAATATGTATAAATATAATTTATACTTGCTAATTTAATAAATCAGAGTTGCACTGCAATTTTATCTCAATATAACCGATACGTTAGTTTTTATTTTATGCAAATAATAATAGCTAATATTTTGAAGAATTTTTTTTTACGGTAAATCATTTTAGTTTAAAATAACATATTTAATTCAAAATAATGACTTTCTGCACAAAATATAAATAAAAATTATTATATTAATTTGCAGATAAAGAGAGTCAAAATATAAAATCAATACATAATTAAGAATACATACAACACTAAATGTAAAGATTATGATATTAATTCATACAATAAAATTATACTTATTTACAAGAAAAAAGATATGATTACAAATTCAATAATTTCAAATTAGTAAAAATTTGACGTAATAATTCTTAATAGTCAAAAGCAGTAAATTCTTAATAGTCAAAAGTAATTAAAATTAAACATATATATAGTGGTATAATATGACAAATTTCTAATTATAATATAATTACATTATAATATTAATATAATAAAAATAATAAATTGATGTCATTATGAAAATGAGACTAAATATGAAATTGAAAGATTTTATGAACCTCTGCGTTTGATGGAAATAATGCTAAGTAAGCTTAGGGAAAAGCTATCCATTTCAGGTATGTCGAACCCCATGTCAACAACACTAAAAAAAGGGGGGAAGAAACTCGAATGAATCAAGTGCTACCCACTCTTTGGGGTAAGAGACGTCTTAATTTTATATTGTAATATTATAATGTTTCATTCTTTTTTTATATGATAAAATTGATAATTTTGAATTATAAATAATAAACTTTATATGTATGTATTTTTAATCATGTTAACAATTATAATTATAATTTTTAATTTTATTTTATTTTATTTTTTAGGTATTGGACAATTTTCTATGTAGAATTAGATTAAACTTTCTACTAGAATTTATATTCAAATAGAAAATTATACAACCAATCAAAATTAAACTACATTTATTTTTCAACCAATAAAACTGAAGTCATCAATGGTATTTTATCAATTCATAAACTTAACATTGACGTTTTAAGAATCCAATGTTTTCTAATTAGGATGTGACTAAATTATTATTAATGATACTGTTAATCAATTAATAAATACAAATAAAATTTAGAATTTCTATACTAGCAAAAAATTTATAATTTATCACCAAGACATAGCCCAGTGATGAATGCACATACGATTTTATAATAAATTCAAGTTCGAATTTCCTTTTCCCTATACTAAAAAAAAATTATAATTCATTATATTATAATTTGAATATTGAAATTCTCATGATTTCACTGAAATATTTAAAAATAAAAAATAAAATATATTATCACTATAAATATTAATCTTACAATTCAAATAAAATTGAAACTTTTATTAATAAAATATAAACTAAAAGGGAGGAAGAAAAGAGAAAATGAAAAACATGCATACTAAAGAATGCGGCGCGGAAGAAATATGAAGTGAATTTTGCGTTGCTAACCTATTTGTAATCCTTTTGTTAATTATTAACAACTGAAGAATAATGAAACATAATTTATTAATCAATAAAAAACAATTTAAGTTATAATGTTAGAAATATAAAAATTTTATTGCTAATCCGTAAGTAGAACATTTTTCTAAATTATAAATGGGAAAAGTTCCGTTGCTAATTCGTAAACATAAACCTTTATCAAGTTTATAATAAATTTATAGATCTATAAATTTATAAATGTAAACACAAACAAAAAGACGAAGGGATTATTAAATTATAAGAAATAAAAAAAATATGTTCTATTAATTTGTAAAAAGAGAGAGATAATAATTACTACAAAAAGAAAACATGTTCCTAAACTTAATAATTCCAAATTAACAAGAGTTTAAAAGTAATAATTTTTTTTATAGTAAAACAAAATGAATTTTTTATGCTAAAAAATAATTAAAACTTGATAGTAAGAAGCAATTAAAACTAAACATATATATAGTGCTATGATTTTATTCCTAATTAACATTAATATAATAAACATAATAAATTGAAATCATAATTAAAATAGAATCAGATTAAACTTCCTAATCTAATTCATATTAAAATAAGAATAAAAATAAAAATAAAATTTTAAAATTTTAAATTATCTTTATTATTAGCAATTAAATTAAAGTTCATAAGGGGCGTTTGGGGACCCCTCCCCATTCATACGTTTATATATATTATAGATTATAAATAATGGGTTTAAACTTAATTTTTGGGTTTTATAAAAATAAGCCGTACCTAAGAAATTTTGATTTTTCCATGCAAATTAAAATTGAATTTCATTTGAAATTCAAATTGAACTAAATTGATTCTGTAACATCTCAACCTGGAAATGCAATCCCAAGAGGGCAGATAAAGCAGGGCTTCTGACGAGATTCTATGACGGCAGGCTAGCTAGGTAGTGGAATACAGAACACATGAATGAATTGAATCATATAATGAAAAGGGAAAAACTAATTATCAAAGGTACCTTTTGATGGAATGACTAAAAAGTTGAAAGAACTCTAAGGTTAAACATGCTAACTTGACATAAATCTTAGGATAAGTGATCTCCTAGAAAGTTTTTCATTTTACCATATACTTAATAAAATGAGATGGTGTCTTTTAAATACATGATTATTTTAAATATATTAATTATTTTTATAATTTTTCGATCATCTAAAAAAGAAAAGTTTTATTCTTTGTTCAACAATTTCAATTTAATGGACCTCCTAGTAGAATTTGAATCTATATGAAGTTTTGATGATCTGTCAAAGAAAAAAGAACTAATGGATCTTGTAAAACTTCTAGAAAATTTTCAATTTCTTCTGGAACCGATGATTATTATGAATAGCAGTCAAGTATATAATTGATACCAAATTTAAATAAAGATTTTAATTTCAATAGCTCCAATTTAAAAATTTTTACTATGAAAAAATTACAACACGTTGGTAAATTTATTAGAAATACAATTTTCACTATTCTTGTACTAATAAAATGAAGGAGCATATTCCTATTGAATCAATCTAAAAGCTATATTTTGAGTAAATCTAGAGCCATTTGCTAACAACACTCGCTCTTGATAGTTAAAAACTTGGTTTAATCAATATTTTGCCCTAAGACCATATTTGGAATAACGTAATCAACTATACAATGAAATGAGAATTATATTTAGAGGTTAGGGTAACTTTTTATGTAAAAGTAACTCAAGTAACGTTTAGCTTTTAGCGTTTCATGAAACGCTACTCAAACAGTTAATAGCTAAACGTCACTAAAACAACTAATTTTGCTGAACAGACCCTACATATTTACAAACAAACATAAAAATAAATGGTATTTACATTTCATAAATTTATGAAATTTTGCTTTAATCAAAATTATTGAATAGTAATCAATTTTAAATTATCAAAACTTTTTATTAATAATAATTTACAAAACATGGAAATTAACTTTGGAAGTGACAATTGATTTATTTTTGTTTCCCGATGGATGATGAATTCAAATCGAAAAGGTAATTTCATATTTTCCACGATGTTTAAATGCCATTGCTAGCCTTGTAGGAACAGTAATAATTACCCTTTTGAAGAGGTTGAGTCCACAACCAAATTGGCATTTTCAAATTTCTTGATGTTTCCAAAATGCATATATTCATATCTTTTAGTAATTGAGTTAACCAAATAATTTATAAACGCATTATTGCCATAATGACAGTAATTGCAATTTCAGAAATTCATTAATTAAATTTTTAAAAGAAATTTACAAAAGATAAATTATTATTAATAAAAAAACTGTGTTAATTTTATTGTTAATAACATTTTTTGTGTTTTTAAAATTTAAAAAAATAATTTTATAAATTAAAATATTAAATATGTGTAATATTATAAATTAAAATATTCAATATATTAAATAAAAAATTAAGGATGAGATATGGATTTTTATGTGAAGTACAAAGATGAATTTATACCGTGAAATTTAAATTGTGTCTACATAAGTTTTTACAACTCTAGTAATGAGAATATAGATCGAATATGGGGGGTACGTACTCCACATTGATGCCACCAAATGAAATATAAAGGAAAGAGAACACACTTGCAATGTGAACATCTCGAAGGTAGAGAGAGAGAAAGATGGGCGTGGAATCCACTAATTTAACACTTAAATATAGCATATTTATTGAATTTGCAATAACATTACATGTGATCAAACCGTTAAATACTTGATCTAATAAAAGAAGATGACACCTACATATCTATATATATGGATAGGATATGGTCAAATGATAAAATCCTTTCATTCATCAAATCTGAATTGGCTTCCACTTGGTTAAGAAAATTCCAGCTCATTCTACTTCAGTTTTCAACTTTAAAATTATGATATTTGACCTTTTGTATTTAAGGATATGGTCAACCTTTATCTTATACAATTCTTTTTGTTAAATAATAATAATAATGGTTATCACAGTCAGTTATGATTTGATTAGTTTTTTCACTTATGTAAAGAGTGAAAGGTTTTGAGTTTGAATTCTCTCAATTATGAGTCTTATTTATAAGAACGGAAGAGGTCTCCCATCCATAATATGATCATGTTATGTTAGGTTCATCTCATTAATATTATGCTATTAAATTTGTTATTTCTCTTTAGGATCTGTTCGGCAAAATTAATTATTTTGATAGTTGTTAGTTGTTTTAATAACGTTTAGCTGTTAGCTATTTGAGTAGTGTTTCATGAAAAACGTTGCATGAGTTAACTTTTCACAAAAAGCTATCCTAACCTTTAAAAGTTACTCCTAACGTTATGTTACCGAATAATTTTTTAAACAGCGTTTAGCGTTTTGACTCTACAAGCTAATAAAAAAGCTATTGCCCAACATAGCCTTAATCCAATTAGGGTGAAACCATTCAAAATGTTAAGTCATTAGTTGTTTGTTTCCACGAAATTAATTTACTTTTAAAAATATTTTTTTGAGAAAAATAAGTTATTTTCTTTTTTTTTTCAATTGCAATATTGGAAATTAGCTAGAAATTATTAAAAATTTTAATTTATTAGACTGAAACATGTTTAGAGTTAAACAAAATTTATATTTCTAAAATTTATTGAACAAGAAAAAAAAAACACATAAAATTAATAAATTATGGTAATTGTTGATAATCAAATTAATGATAACCACCGGCTTTTGGTGACCAATACTGATTAGCGAGCGAAGCAATGGTCACTATTGTTATTAGGGTATTTATAATTTTTTTTTGAATAAAAACTCTATTTTTTTAAAAATCCTAAAAAAGTTTATTCTTAAAAAAGAGAAGTAATTTTCCTTCAAAATAAATTGATTTTAATTTTAATCAGAAAAATATTTTCATTAACTAATTTTTTTGAACACTCAAAATATTAGAAATTTAAAAAAAAAATTCAAAAAGAATCTATTCTGAAAAAAAATGAAACCCAAATTAGTAATTTTAATGGTGTAATATCTATCTACTCATGCAAAATATTGACAAATTAAATAAAATTTTATGATCCCCTTTAAAAAAGCAAGTGACATTCATACAAAATTTTATAGGTATATTTACAGTTTCTCCCTTAGTTCTTTCTAATATTACCTTTTCTTAGTATATTAATTATATATATTAGCCAACTTACAGTATATGACTCAATTGATAATATAAATTAAATATATAAAAAGAACTCTCGTGTTTTATCTCCATTAAACTTGTTTGCAGAAACGAGCGAAGAGCTCTAACTGTGACTAAAGTCCGAATTGGATTTGAGGACTTTGCTAATACCAATGGTTTTAAAAAAAAATTATATGTATTAGTCAAGTTGATACTGAAAATTTTGAAACGAACAAAACTTAGCCGACTTTGACAAGGGTAAAAGAAGCCGCAGCCAATTTATTTAGTTAAATGTGTATATTTTAGATTTGTTGAAAACGACAAAGCAAGAAAGGGTGGCCGTTTTATTTATAGAAACAAATTTTACTTCTAGTGTCAGCACAAATTGCTTTACGTACGTTGGATATTTGCCTCTTTTAGGTGTGTCCATGTCATATGTCTATATTTAATTAGATCAAACCTCTATTTTATTTCATATAGAACTCAATTTGCAGGTCACTTTGTTACCTACTTTTTCTTTTAAATTTACGTTTGATTTGTTTCAGAAAAATAATTTATTTTTCTTTATTAGGTTGCTAAAATTGAAAATTAGTTGAAAAGTATCAAAAAATTTTAAATTATTAGACGATGAAAATATTTATAACTACAGAAATTTCATATTTTAAAATTTTATTATCAAGTATGAGAAAAGAAACATAAATATAATTAATATTAATAATTGTCTGTGATCAATAGTGTTGGTTGATAGTGACGAACGGTAGTAACTACTAGTTATTAATTAATAAATTGAAAAAATACATATATATTATGTTACAATATTCGGAAAATATATTTTTTTTTAAAATGGAAAAAAAGATCCTTTTTTTTCTATTAACCAGGAGGTGTAATCTTTTTTAGGTAACAGAGTGTAAAAGTTTTTAATCCTCCCAATAAAGCATATTTTCGGAATTGAATTTTTATTTTCATACTTACGGATTTAAGATGACTTGCCACCTTAATTAATACTTTGTTGGCAAAACCCTTTAATATATACAGAGATAATAAAACATTGACTAAAAATTTAATATGTTATTGGAAGTTAGTGAAAGCAAAAAAAATAGCCCTGCTCCAATGGGGTTTAGAGACCACGAAGATCATATGTGTACATGCGCAAGGTTGCGCATTGGCATTTAATTAAATCAAAGTCGTAATGGAGGTGACTCGTTAAAGCAAAATGCAAGGTATGCACCCAGATACAACCAGACAAGCGCAGAATCTCCACGTCTCTATCACTTGATGTTCCATCATACTTATCTATCTTATATATAAAACCTCAAACTTGTCAACTTGTGTCTGCCTCTATATAAGAGTCTCTGGCTTTATTGGATTTCTTACATACATCTAATGGCTAATTTGTTAAGATCAAAGCTATTCTTAGTGTTTTTAGTTATTACATTGATGCTTGTAGCAACTTCAGATGCTCGTCTTTCTCATTTTTATAAGCTCTCATTGGTAAGAAAGACTGATGGTTACCATACTTTTCATGATCTCCTGAAATATGAAGTCTCGAGGCTTGAATCTCGCCGGAAGTTGCCGATGTTAGACGCAAATCCAGAGAGACTCTCACCGGGAGGACCGGATCCTCAACATCATTAATAGTGTTGTTTTATTATTAAGATTTTTCTAGTTTTTTACTTTGACTCTTGAGAGGAGAATTATTAGCACAACTGAAGAAATGCGGGAATTTCATCACTTTTTAATATGACAGAAGGTTTAATTTTTTTAGGTTGTGTAAAAATTTTTTACCTTTTCAGTAAAGTGTGTTTTTCGAGAATTGACTTTGTATTATTATTTTTATAGAGATTGGGACCAACGCTTATTATCCGAACAATGCTTTGTTGATTTTATAATGTTTTGGTTTTATACAGCAGTAATTTTGAATTAAAAAAAAAGGTTGTCAGAGTTTGAATTGTTGTCTTGGTGTGAAGGCATCTGGCTAAGTAGCCCAATACTATATCTAGTTATGTTTGTGTATTTTCACTTTGGCCTTTTCTATTGAGATAAATTTTGTAATAGTTTATCTATTGGTGAAATGGATCAGAAATCTTCACTTTGTGCACTAATCTATTATTATTATTATTATTATTAGTAAAACACTTAAAGAAATTGCTCTAATACCTACAGATTGTGACTCAGTTAGCGACACATGTTGGGCATGTGGAAAGAACTTTTAAGTACAATATCTTTAAACGCATTTGCTAGAGGGGTAAAGAGTGTTAACTATAATTAAAATCCGAGTTAGATTAGACGATTCTTGATAATAGATTTAAATATTAATAGTTTAAAAAAAGTTACTCTAATAGGAACGTGCATTCACACGGACACCCATCAAAATAATTATATATATATATATATAAATTGGAACAAAGAGAAGGTTTAAGGTGTCCTCTTTGTTTAGCTTTTTATTTTTTTTTTCAAGAAATTTTGTAGTATTTTCTACAACTTGATTGGTTGATAAATTTATTTTCAATATTTAGTTATAATTATTTTAATAGATATGTATAGATTAGTATGAATTTGAAAATTTTAAATTATTATAGATATATGTACATTATTTAAATATTATCTTTAAAATATATCTAAAATAATTATATTTAAATAAATAAATAAATTATAACTTTAAATACCCATCTCTATATATATTGATACGTTTTCTCTTTTTCATCGTATCATTGTATTTGCTGTCTCCTTCCCTCTTATGCTTTGTATTGAATTCAATTTGATATTTTTTCATTAAACCTTAGCTGCTTTGAAACGCACCATCGAAGTAAACCTATTATTTTTTTTTTAAAGCCTACTATAAATAAAAGGTTTATCCATTTATGCTCTTTGGCCAGTAGCTTTCCAGCAGCTTCCAAGATTGTGTTCTGCGGTATTTATGTTATGTTAAGCCATTTTTTTTACAAGGATTCCAATGACATTTGTTAATAAGATGTTTGTTTAATTTTTTATAATACATAATTTTCCTATCTTCATTTTTAAATGTATATTTTAACTGTTGTACTAATTGAATTGTTTTATATTTTTACGCCTTACTTTTCTTTTTTTAACAAATTTTTCTAATTTTATTTACATATTTTGATAGGACAACTTTTTTTTTTTTGAAAATTAATTTCATATTTATTGTATAAATTTAATATATTCAAAAATAAAATATAACAAGATAATTATAACTTTTTTTTTAAAAAAACTATATCTCCCTATTAAATCTTTTCTCTCATTTATCTATATCTTTAATTGGATAATTTTTTTTTTCAAATTCATTTTAAGATGACAAAAAAACTAATCTATATTTCAAATTTTTCTATATCTTAGGATTTTTATTTTTTACCATTTGAATTGCAGTTTTCTTTTATTCCTCTATTTCAATTTAGCATATTGAATTTATTTTTAGATCGCTTTTTATTTTTTTTTTATGTTGATTTATGTGGAAGTGAGAGAATATGGGATGAAGTGGGAGAGGTTTACAGGTGAAAAGATTTAGAAAACCTCAATTTACTTTGAATGGAAACCTTACAAATTTTAATGATGGCGACAAAATCCTCCATTGTAATTTAATTTTTCTTTTACATGGTTCTATATTTAAAATATTTATTTCTTAATTTTGTTATCACATGGGCCAGAGTTTCAAAGAAGTTCTATAAACAGTCTACAATTATGTTATTTATAGCTTTGATAAGATCAATTTAATTATCAATTTTCAGTTTTTAATTTCTTAAATTTATTTTGCGTTCTTCTCTTTTTTTTCTAATGTAGGAATACTCAAAATAATAGTTTGCAATCCTTGCTGTAATTTACTTTCGTATATCAAGAGGAGAAAGAGGAGTCGCGCCTCATATTATCAAATGGTCAATTACATATTTGAAATTTACTCTCTTTATCCCAAAGAGAGATTTTGACTTCTTTAGATGCTTCCAATGAATTTATATATTTACTCTTTTCCAGAGTAATATTAAACAAAAAATGGTTATCTTTTTGTTATCAGGAAAAAAGGAAATCAAAATGAAAAATATTTAATTTCTGGATAGATGTAATTTTGGCATATGTTCATTAGTGACCATTGATTTCAAAGTACGTGACTTTTTCATTATGATATTTATGAAATACATCATTAGTAAATTTACCGGCCTTTTACTTTCACCTGAAGCATGTTAACTATGTTGCCAATTGGAGCTAGGCAAAAATTTCTAAATTCAAACCTTAGAATTCATCTACCAAAAGAATATGTTCTTTATATATTTATTTATTATAGGTATTACTATGAATTGGTGGGTCAATATGGTCCAATCACTTGATATTAGATTCCTCATTGATGTTGGTTATATATTTCAAATTAATTACATGTTATTTGTTTCATTCAATGATTTTAATCATTGTATCTTATATCATATCAATACATAATAGATGATATTGGATCAATTAAATTGAATTGATTGATTTAAAAATAATTCACAAAATTGTTACGAAGTTACTTTGATTATTTTTCAAACTAATGCACAATCAAAAGCTTAGTTAGTCCCTCGTTGTTCTTTTGCAACAAGAGAGCAACTGGTGCAATAATAAATAGTTTGCATATTTGCTATTTATCAACACAGTATTGTATGTTTCTTACTTAGTTTCATTTCATTATATTTCTTTGTTTATTTATTAAAGTAAATATTAGTTTGGTTTGAAATTTGGCCATATTATATATCCAATTGTTTCATGTAATTTGATGTTGTTAGACTCAAATGGGTTTTATGACTTAAGTCCTATAATTTATCTATTTTAATAGTGTGTAATGTGGATAAAAATTGCCTACATGCAATTTTTTTATTTTTTATAGAACGCTTTCGAGAGCAATATCCATAACTTAGAAGCCAACTGCTTAGAAAAGAATATCTAGAACTGCCTATTTTGATTTTTCATTTCTTTGTTTTTTTTTTTCATTTTTTACATTATAGATATGAATATACTATTTATTTATTTATTTATTTTTAATTTTTTTTAATTTTCTATGTTTACCTATATAATTATCTATCAAAACACGTTTATTTGAGTTATTTAAGTTGTATTTCCACTAAAATGTAGCCTCATTATTTAAAATTTTAAATTAAAATAGAAATTATAATTTATATATAATAATATATGTTTAACGGTTGTTTTTATCTCCTTCATAGTAATTCACGTTTATTTTATTTTCTTTTTATTTCGATAGATAAATTGTAGTTTTTAGATTTTGAATTGTAAATCACCGCCGCAGCACAAAGGAAAGATCAAACTTTTTTTGCGCAACTCTTCCAGCTTAAAAATATTTTTTTGCTCATCTTCAATTAGATATAAAAAGAACAACTATATAACTTCAATGTGTAGAATTTATCTGTATACAGTGATTCTTTTTTATTTGTTATATATTATTAATATCAAAATTAATAATATATATCATTAAATATGATCAATTTTTATAAATTATTTTGTTATTTTTTTTAAAAAATAATATTTATTTAATAATTAATTAAAAAGCAAAAGAAAATTAAGAAGAGATTTCCGAAACAATTCAAAGTAAATAATAAATATGTAGTAAACTAATTAATAATAATTAATAAAAATATTCATATTTTCTGTTAAATAAAGGTATTTAATTATATATGTTTATGTTCAATTTTATTTATTTTATATGTAGTTTTAAAAATATATACTCATTAAAAATAAAATATAAATATGTTTTTATTAAATATGTATCAAATAATTTATTTTAATCACTTTTCATTCTTAATTTCAATATAAAAGTTACAAATCACAATCATTATAAAATATAGCAGCAACATAATACAGTAATAATGATTATTTAAACAATATATAAATATTGCGCGCGAAGCGCGGATTTACGACTAGTCTATATATATATATATATACGAAAGCCGAAAAAAAGAAAAAATTTGAAAGCCTTCTCTTTGTTCAGCATTTTATTTTTCTATTTTTATAAATTTTTTTATTTCTTTTGCACTGTGATTGGCCATAATTATTTAATGATAATATTATTTATAAAAAATATATAAAATTTTAAAATTTAAATATATTATTAATCTATATTATTTATCAAGTATTATATCTTAAGAAGAGATTTGATTTAAATAAATAATTGACATTAATCTAACAAAAAGAAATTATAACGTACTTTCTCCGTTCAACATTCTATACTTGCATTTGATAGGATCTCATAATTTTATCTTAATTAATTACTTTTTTTAAAAAAAATAATTAACATTTATCTATTATTTTTGAAAGAGAATATTTATTTATTATTATCCATTAAGCCTCACAACTAATTGATTACTTATTATCTCTACAAATTTCAAATTTTTAGGTCTTTGCTAAGTTTACTCCCATTTGATTAGATCTCATAACTTTATCCTAATTAATTACTTTTTTTTAAAACAATTTAAACTTATCTATTAGTATCTATTACCCTCACAATTAATTAATTACTCATTATATATTCCAATTTGCTCTCTCTTTCGTCTCCAATTCAATTTTCAATTCCATTTTTAATGCAAACAGTAACATAAGGGAAAAATAGGTTATTAGATATCTTGAGATGTTGAGCAGTAATGTGAAAGCAGATGAACAAAGAAGATGCATAAACACATATGCAATATGTGACTTCTTGATTTGAAGCATCAACAAGAGTTTTTAATTTGGTGCAATTCCAGGGAGCTTAACCTAACTACATAAAAAATGAGGATTAAGAAATAGATCTCACAGTTTATGGATGACCAAGGTAATCGAAGCAAAAATAAAAGATACATGTAAAGAGATTTTTTTTTTCTTTTCACTTTTTATCTAACACAAATACGAGAAAACTGTATTTGTATTAGTCCCTTATATATAGATTTTTTTTCTTTATTAAAATTTTTAGTTTATTGACAATTTATTTTGATTGTTTATTACTGATAATTTGTGTTATAGACATGTGTTATTGTTATTTTTTTCTATTTTTTTTACTCTAAACTTTTTATATCATTAATCTAATTGCTTACCTTTTATTTTTCAATAAATGCATTGCACTAATATATTATTTCTTATTTGTATTTTAAAAAAATTATCTATTTTTTTAAATTTGCATATATACACATCTAGCGAAGTGCAGATCCACGACTAGTATATATATAATCTTGAAGCAAAGAGATGTGAGTTGATTGAGTATTCTATTTTATCTTTTTTTAAAAAATTTTGGATTTTTTTCTTTATTTTTCTATGTTTTGATTGGATAGTTATATTTTTTAATTTTAAAATGAATATTTAGATAATAATAATATATTTTTAAAATCTAATCTAATTTAACAACTATTTTATTTTATTTAGTATTTGACTTTTATTTTTCAAAATTTAAAATTTTTTAAAACATTCTATTTTTTCTTTTTTTCAGAAATTTTTGAATTTTTTTCTTTATTGTTCTATGTTTTGATTGGATGATTATCTTTTTTTAAAAAAAATTTAAAATAAATATTTAGATAATAGCAATATATTTTTTAAATCTGATCTAATTTAATAAATATTTTATTTTATTTAGTATTTTATTTTCATTTTTCAAAATTTAAAATTTTTTAAAAATAATTTGGCTTTTGAAAGTTTGTAATTGGAATATTTAGAATATTTTCTTTATTTTCTATGTTTTGATTGGATAATTATATAATATTTATATAACACCAATATATATTGAAATTTAATCTAATTTAAAAAGTATTCTATTTTATTTGGTATTTGGTTTTGATTTTGATTTTTTTTTAAATTTAAAATTTTTTAAAGATAATTTAATTTTTGAAAATTTTTAATTTTATATCTATGTCTGTATCTATATATAATCATAGTTATTAGTTTAAGTGAACAAGATTATTGTTTTTTAGTATATATAGTTAGTTTATTTTTAATTGTATGCTTTGCTTTCTTTCTTTTTAGTTTGTTAAATGTTGAATTTCTTTTTCTTTCTTTTGTATAGGGCATCAGTTAGTGTATTTCACACATTTTTGTTTATATTTATAATCTAATTATTTTCTCATGGGACTCAATATTTTTTGGAATCATACATTATCAAGAAGGGCTTTTTGCATCCGTCATCGTTTCTATTTGGTAATGATATCTAATCGAAATTATATATGATTGAAGTTATATGCTTAAAATTGTTCCACCTGACTTTAAAACTGGAATTCTTCTCTTTTTAAAATATCAATATATATCATTATTTGAGTATCAATTTGCCTTTATTAATTTATATTAGTATGAACTTTTTCTATTTTTCAATATAGCTTCAAGTAGAAAAAAAAAAGGTTATATATGTACTAAGTTAATCAAAGTAATCAAAGTAAGAATAAAGGATACATGTAAAGAGATTTTTTTTCTTTCCACTTTTTATCTAACACAAATACGAGAAAACTGCATTTGTATTAGTCCCTTATATATAGATTTTTTTCTTCATTAAAATTTTTAGTTTATTGACAATTTATTTTGATTGTTTATTACTGATAATTTGTGTTATAGATATATGTTATTGTTATTTTTTTTTCTATTTTTTTTTTACTCTAAAATTTTTATATTATTAATCTAATTGCTTACCTTTTATTTTTCAATAAATGCATTGCACTAATATATTATTTCTTATTTGTATTTTAAAAAAATTATCTATTTTTTTAAATTTGTATATATACACATCAGCGCGAAGTGCGGATCAATGACTAATATATATATAATCCTGAAGCAAAGAGATGTGAGTTGATACTTTATTTTTTTAGTATTCTATTTTATCTTTTTTTTTAATTTTTTGGATTTTTTTCTTTTTTTTTCTATGTTTTGATTGGATAGTTAAATTTTTTTAATTTTAAAATGAATATTTAGATAATAACAATATATTTTTAAAACCTAATCTAATTTAACAATTATTTTATTTTATTTAGTATTTGACTTTTATTTTTCAAATTTTAAAATTTTTTAAAACATTCTATTTTACCTTTTTTTTAGAAATTTTTGAATTTTTTTCTTTATTTTTCTATGTTTTGATTGGATGATTATCTTTTTTTAAAAAAAATTTAAAATAAATATTTAGATAATAGCAATATATTTTTTAAATCTGATCTAATTTAATAAATATTTTATTTTATTTAGTATTTGATTTTTATTTTTCAAAATTTAAAATTTTTTAAAAATAATTTGGCTTTTGAAAGTTTGTAATTGGAATATTTAGAATTTTTTTTTATTTTATATATTTTGATTGGATGATTATATAATATTTACATAACACCAATATATATTGAAATTTAATCTAATTTAAAAAGTATTCTATTTTATTTGGTATTTGGTTTTGATTTTTTTAAATTTAAAATTTTTTTAAAGATAATTTAATTTTTAAAAATTTTTAATTTTATATCTATGTCTGTATCTATATATAATCATAGCTATTAGCTTCAATGAACAAGATTACTATTTTTGTACATATAGTTAGTTTATTTTTAATTGTATGCTTTGCTTTCTTTCTTTTTAGTTTGTTAAATGTTGAATTTCTTTTTCTTTCTTTTGTATAGCGCATATTTCACACATTTTCGTTTATATTTATAGTCTAATTATTTTCTCGTGGGACTCAATATTTCTTGGAATCATGCATTATCAAGAAGGGCTTTTTGCATCCATCATCGTCCCTATTTGGTAATGATATCTAAATGAAATTGGATATGATTGAAGTTATATGCTTAAAATTGTTCCATCTGACTTTAAAGCTGGGATTCTTCCCTTTTTAAAATATCAATATATATCATTATTTGAGTATCAATTTGCCTTTATTAATTTATATTAGTATGAACTTTTTCTATTTTTCAATATAGCTTCAAGTAGAAAAAAAAAAGGTTATATATGTACTAAGTTGATACTAATGTAAACTTTCGCATTTACAATATTATTTTCTTCGATTGTATTTTAAATTTCTCAAACCGTTGAATGAAAGGATCATTAACTGCAAAATATAGTCATTGATATATATATATATATATATATATATATATATATATATATATATATATATATATAATATTTTCTAAAAGAAATATTAAGCAAGACTGATCAAACAACTTTGTGCAGCACCACCTTTTTTTTCACCAATTTACTGACTGACTTCTTTTATGGAAAATGAATATTGAGTTCATTTTTTGAACTTTAAAATTGAAATGGTAAAATACAAATCAGCAAGGATATAATTATTTTTTTATATATGAAGATGTATAACATATGTATGTCTATTTTTAAACGAACATATAATTATTTATTCTAACACATTATATAAATAAAAATATTAATTAATTTATGATAATATTTAATAAAAACTATTATTCTTAAAATAACTATAAATAAAATGATCATTATAAAATATTAATTTAAAAATTTTATTAGTTGTTATTTTCTAATGTTGATGGAATTTAAATAAAATAATATTCAAATTAGTTAACGGCCGATACAAAAAAATTTTAAAATATAATTGATGGAATCAACAACTATTTGAAACTTCTATAAGCTATTAACTATTAGCTGCTGAATAAAATGTATACCAAACAGTTATAAACTATATGTTCGGTATGAATCAATTGAATCAAATATTATCTTAATATAGTTATTATTTTAATAATAATCATATGTTTTACTAGCTTTTTGTTAAATGTAAAGAGTGATATTTCATAAGATACTTTCTGAAGATTGAAACACTAGTGGATTCATGAATTAAACAAATGAAAAAATATTTTTTTATTAAAACAATTGTATTTTTAATCATGAATTGGAAAAAAAAATAATTATTCATTACAAAAATGACTTTTGATTATAATAAAAATAAATTATCTCATACTGAAATAATTCTTTTTTATTTCTAATCAAAACTTTGAAACAAATTATAAAATTAGCCCATGAAGCTTAGCCAACTGGTTTACAGTGAGGCTCCAATATTCAAAGGTTTTAAGTTCAACATAACAATATACATACACACACACACACACACGTTAGGAGGGCTAAATGGATAGAAATATTATGATGGATTATATAATAGAGGTAATCCAGACTCCCCATGGTGAAAACGCTTAAGAATGTTTGAACTCAAAACCTCATTTTTTACCCAAACCAACTAAATCACACTTATATGACATAATAATATATTTTTTCTTATTGATAAGGAGGGTCAACAGGTCAAAATAATATTATAGGCTACACAATAGGAGACATTCTTCTCTTAACTCTTATGGTTGAGAGTGCTAAAATAAGAATAAAGAAAGAAAAAATATAATAACTCATAAAAATAATTGAAAAAATAAAATATGTAATATAAAATTATCAATTTGTATAAGAATAAATTTCTAAAATAAAAAATATAAATAGCAAAATTTATTTTGAAAATTTCATTATAATTAGTAATTGAAAAACCTCAAATTTCGCAAATGTTTAAGTTTTTTTTTCCCCTCCAAGACTGAGAGAATGGCTTTGATGGCCACAAATGTTTTTAAGTTTTTTTTTTTTTTTCCCTTCCCTTGTTTCTCTACTCTGTTCCCATAAAAGAGAAAATGCCACATTTATATATTTTTCTTTCTTCACTCTTTTCCTCGCCTTTTCCCACTTCCCAAACAAAGTGTAAGACAAGATTATGTTCCACTTATTAACTTAGAGGAGTTCTGTTGCATACGATTGAAAATTTTTACAAGGAAACAAGGTATATCATTTAGTAGCTAATAAACTAATTAACTCTGTAACCAATTAAAGAAAATATCAAAATTTTCAGATCCTAACTTATCTAACCTTCAATTTTTATCAAAAGTTAATAGCCCGACGTAATTCTATTCTTTATTTATCAAATTAATAAAAATTCTTGTGTTCGAGAGATTTTGAACCTAAAACATCTCATTTCATTCTCCAAATAAATGAAAAGACCAATTAGACCATGCTTGTTGACTTAACATATTTCATCTTTCTAATCTAATTAAGATATATTACAATCAGTATGCAAAAAATATTAATTAGGAGATTCACATGGGGGAAAAACCTCTCTATTTTAACTATGAAACACTAAAACACAACATTGAATCGCTTTTCAAGGGAAAAGAGATCAACTTTAACAATCTGTAGGGAGAGGATATTGACAATATTTAGTATTCTTCATGCAAAGAAAGAACCTTTCATATGCAGAGGCCATTTTAGTAGCAGTAAACATTGAAAGTGCATACTCCTTACAAGCCAAGCCTTTCTTCTGCAAAACTTTTGGCCCATCTCTAATTACCAATTCCAAAGCCTCAATCAATGACTTCACATTGGGTGAAAATGTATACCCAATTTCTTCACTCACAACCACAGTCCCAACTATGCTTGGGTAATTTGGGGCCACAACTGGTTTACCACAATGGATTGCTTCAATTAATGTGAGATCAAGCCCTTGGGGTCTAAATGTTGGATTCACAAACACATCAATTGCATTATAAAATTGAGAAAGCTCTGAAGACTCTAATGCACCTAAAACCTTCACATTTGGACCCAATTGAGCATACCTTTTCCCCCAAGGACCTAACCCTACAACTACAAGACACACATTGGGGTAACTTCTAGTGATAACTGAAAATGCTTCGTAGAGTAATGGATGCCCTTTATCCTTAACAAGTCTACCTGCAACTCCCATTACAAGACTTGCATTTTTAAGGATACCATATTTTCTTCTAAACATCAATCCGGCTTTTGGGTCATACATAAATTTCGTATTCTCAACTCCATTAAGTATGATGTGAACGTTGGTAGTTGGTAGCTGATAGATGTTAACTAATACCTCGCTTGCGCTCTTGCTTATAACTATATGTTGTTTGTAACTAGAAAAGAATCTAATTTCGTCTGCAAGTCTTGGCATTGCTTCTTGAAGATCTATCATAGGGGTTGGAAAATTACCTTTTGGATTTGAAAATAGTTCTTCGAACAATCTTGAGTGCATTATTTCATACCAAATTCCATGCCAAGTCACTGCTACATTAGGCACCGTTTTTGCTCTCCAATAAGGCAAAGAAACACTTTCTGTATGCACATAATCAAATGCTACTCCATTAGTATTTATTTTGTTGAAAATTTCAAATGCTAAAGAACAATTAACAGAACCATGATCATTAGAAGCAAAATACACGTGAAGATTCCCTTCATGGATATCTTCATGAGGTCTTCTGTCTGATGGAACTGTAAAAATATGGATTTCATGACCTTTAGACGCAAGATTATTGTATAGAGTTGAAGCATGGCGTTCCATACCACCTGGAGCTGCACCAATTGGCCATGTTTTAGAGAAAACTGCAAGTTTCAGCTTCTCATGAAAAGTCTGTCCAAAACACAGCTTGTTCCATGGAAATTTTGCATTTCTGAGGTCACCATTAAAGAGTGAGGGTTTTGGTGAAGAAGGAAATGATGGTTCTTGTACATATCTAAGTGGAGAAATAAAGAAAAACAACGAGGTAAAGAAAAGGGCTAAAGCTAGAATGGTTGAATATCTAATAGGAAGAGTAGTTCTATGAGTATGGTGTTTGAAGCCCATTGTTAGGTGCAAGTCTCAGAGGATTAACACCATCTTCTTTTTACAATAGAGATCTATAAACTTCTTGATTGTAAATTTGTAATTATTACTAGTATATTGTATATGTATGAAGTGTATTATATATACAGGGGCATTAAATGCCCATGGATGGCGGATCTCCTCGTGCTTAGGCAAATTTCTGTGTGGCTGCACATGACCTTCTTGGAATTTTGTTGCGCTCTTTTGCAACTTTCAATATATGCTGGATGGTCAATTGATTTTTCTATATTTTAATATTTCAATATTTTTTTGACTTTTTAATCCTCCGCTGCTTTAATTCAATTCTACAATTCATTTGAAGAAAGAATTTTACTTAGATGGGTCAATGAAACAAATAAATGAAAATAAAATTTTTTATTAAAATAAGGATCCTTATGATGATACACTGAGAGAAAAAAAATTAAAGTAAGAATACTTTTTAAAAATTCCTGAGTTGCATGGGTTGATCTATAGTCAGTCTAGATAAGTAATTTCCTTCCTTCAAATTGACATTGGAAAGTGCTTCTATATTAGATTATTCTTATTTATTGTTAGGAATCCCATATTGACTAAATATCATATCCATGAAGAGCATGTACGGGTTATGATGGTTAGCCGATTGATTAGTATTAACCTTTTAATATTGGTTGCCCAATCAAGCTGACATCACATACTTTTCACCTTATAGGTTCTAACCTTCTACCCATTTTGTCTTTTTAGCTGTTAATATTTATTTTATTTATCTTTTATAGAGGTAATCTTGATTTTAAACTATACAACTAATTTATTTTTTGTTTGTTTTATTTATTATTATTTTGTCGCTATGTTTAGAGTTTTTTTTTTAATTTCTTTTTCCATGAGGATTTGATCCCTTCTTTATGAGAATTTAATACTAAGTAAACGCATGATATTTGATTTTATTTTATTAGAGAATTTATATCTTAATTTATATATGTATATCATTGATTAATGGAGTCTCGTAGTACAATATATTCCTTTATTGACACTATTAACGCATAGTAACGGAAACTCATGTATACGTATATGCAACAATTTCTTGAAAAAGCAATCTAAGTATGGAACATCCAAATAAATTATTTTGTCATCAATTAGTTGTTATTATGAAATTTATATCTGTAGTCAAGGTCATTTTCAAAAAAAAAAAAATTAATATTATCTCTTTTAATTTTAATTTTATTATTCAAAAACATATAAATAATTATTTTGATTCATTAAAAAATAACAAATTTCCTATTAATTATGATAATAAGTTTTATATTTGATTTGATTGAGTATAATTATTATTGAGTAATTCATTTAAAAAACTTTGAACTTTACGTTTACTTTCAATTGTACCCTATTTTCACCTTAACCCCCTGAATATCCCAATTTCAAAAGTCAGTATTATTTGCACCCCAATTAGAAATCAGGGGCTAAAAAAATAATAAACAAATCAACTATGGGTCCAAATATTAACACAAGGTTAAAGTAACCAACTCATTCACCCACCCAAGAAACAACGACGGTGTCGACCTAAGAAAGAAAAAAACCCTAAAACTAAAAAAAAACCTTAGCAACCATCGATGCATGCTTCTTCATCGTCTTCATTCCCAACTCCAACCCAAACTCAAGCTCCATCGTCCATTCCTTTCCTCCTCCTCATCACCTCACCTTCTCCTCCATATGTTCGTCTCTTCCTCTTCTCCACTCTCTTTGTGCCACCAACAAGTAATCTTCTTCCTCTCTTCGTCCTTTCTGCTTCTTTCTCTGATGGAGATGACGACTTCAACAACTGCAATTATTTCGGTGGAGATGGCGACAGAGGCAAACCAGTTTTTAAAGAGTTTGCCAAAAACCTAGTGGCTGTAATCCAGGCCAGTAGAATTTCCAGTGCGGTGGTTTCCAAATTTTTAGACCTAGAGAAGTTGGAGATGTTTTGATGGTTGCTTAGCTTTGGTGGTTTCAAGGAGGGGCTTTTGGCTGATGATTTGTTTTTCGCTAAGATCTCCATTGCAATGGTGTAGGAGGCAATGGTTGCTAAGGTGTTTTGAGTTTTAGGGTTTTCTTTTTTCCTAAGTTGAAACGACGACGTAGTTTTTGGGTGGGTTAATGGGTTGGTTTGTTTAACCCTTATATCAGTCTCTAGATTCCACAGTTGAATTGTTTATTATTCTTTTAGCCCCTGATTTTTAATTTGGGTGCAAATAATATTGACCTTTGAAATTAAGGTATCCAGGGGGTTAAAGTCAAAATATGTTGCAATTGAAAACAAACGTAAAGTTCAGGGTTTTTTAAATGAATTACTAACTTATTATTATTAATGATTTATATTTTTCAAAAATTATTACTAAAATAAATGTGAACAATTTCAATTCATTTCCATTTGCTGAAATCTTACATAGCTCTTCGTGTTGGACGCTCTTCCCATCTTCTCCTTTCTCATTCCTCTCTTCTTTCCAAATTCAACCTCCATGTAGAGATGAGAATAAGAAAAAATTAAAGAAAAAAGGTTTTTAACTCTTTTTTTTTTATTTCCTATTTTGGAATATTATTATTAGGTGTTTAGTTTTTTTTATATTGGAAAAGAATAGTAGCAATAAAGGAGAGAAACAAGTTGAAGTAGAGAAACAGGAGGAGGTAAAGGCAAAAATCTGAGAAAGGCAACAAAAGGAAAGAGAGATAAATGAAAATAAGAGAGGGGGAGAGAGAGAGAGAGAGAGAAAGAGGGATTTTCAGTAAAAAAATAATAAAAAAATGTCCATGTTTCATATAAATGGTTTTCCAGTGAGCGAAAATGAATTTGAGTCAGTCATAGCCATTTTAGTATTACAAAATTGAAATTTATGGTCCGTTTAGAACAAATTAACAATGGTTGTATAATTCATTCATAGATGAATTCCAAATAAAATTCATTTGCAATTGAATCTGTGTTGTTTGATATGCTATAATTTACAGTAAAGAATTCAATTGAATTTCACAAAATTATATTTGGAATACATTTTTAAAAGTAATTCATTTATCTTTATTTTCTAAAATACCCTTGACATAATAATCTGATAACAACAATATAAACATCAATTTATATTTATTATATATAATATCATAACTTGTTATTTTTTTACGAAGAAACAAATAATAAATTTCATATACTAATTAATTAATTATATAAATATAATATATAAAATAATCATAACAATCATCATAATAGTTATCCTTAATTTATATAAAATGTCTCCCTTCAACGAAAACTGTAATTTCATATTAATAACTATGGAGTCCAAAAAGGAAAAAAAAAAACAACGGAAAATAAAGGAAATACTTGTGTCCATAGAAGGGTAGTTTTGTCAAATAAAATTTAATAATTTATTATTATGATCAAGTTTGATAAAATAATTAAGCAAAATAAGTAAAAAAAATTAAAAAATTAAATTTGTAGAAGAAGAGGGTAGTTTTGTAAAAAAAATTGGAGTGTTTAGTTTTATGGAATTTATTTGGAAATTTCATCAATTTTTGTGGAATTTAGTGTAGTTATATTCAATTTCATGGAATTGAATTCCTAGAATTGAAATATACATTTTTTTTTCATTCTAAACGTGAAAACATGAATTTCTAAATAAATTCCACAAAATTTCATGGAATTCATTTGGAAATTTCACCAATCTTGTGAAATTTGGTGTAGTTATATTCAATTCCATGGAATTGAATGTCTTGAATTGAAATCTACATTTTTTTTCATTCCAAATGTGAAAATATGGATTTCTAAATGAATTTCACAAAATTTCATGAAATTCATTCATTCCAAACGGACTCTTAAGCATTTTTAAGTTAAAAATTTAAGAAGGGTACATTAGATTAGTACCCTATTAGATTTTGAAATATTTTGAAATTTCAAGGTTTTTATCTAAATTTCTTTTGACTTTATTAAAATTTTGTAGTATTCAATTCAAACTCTTATAAAATCCATAAAAGTCTTATAGTATTCAATTATGACTTTCTAAAAATCTATATAAATTTAATGGTATTCAAAAAATTGATGATTTGGATGAATTTTATAAAATTATTAATTTCATTGGATTTTAGAGTGCTGAATATAAATAGAAGAGTCATTCACTAATTCATCCTCTAACTTGAAGATTTAGTTTGATTTTAGAGTGCTAGGTATATTTTTTTAATTAAGAAAAATATATATAAACTTGCGATTTTTTGGCGAGATGATCACTAGGGGTGTGCAAACTTATTGATCGTATCGAATTGAAAACTGAACCAACTCATTTCGATTCGGTTTGGTTAGCTAAATCAAGAAAGGTTTCATTGTTGGTTTATTTAGTTTGAACCAAATTTATTATTCAATTCAAGTCAGTTTCATAGAAATTCATCGGTTTGATTTAAAACAAAATCAAAATGGTGAAACCGATCAAAATTGACCGAATTGATTGGTTCAATTCAATTCAGAAGACAAATTCGATTCGGTTCAGTTTTGTTTACTGATAAAAAAAAACTTCAAATGTATTTTGTTAATGTTGATTAGTTTTGATTTTAAACCGAATCGACCATTTACTCACCCTGTGACTATTATGGAGGCGCGAGATGGTCGATAGCGATGCCGACCATTGCAAGCCTTTTACTGTCGACATCGATAAGGTTTTAAGAAAAAAAATGATTTAGAGAAGATGACATATTTTTTAGTGATTTGTCAAAAAGGTTAATTCTGCATATTTTGGTATAACAGAGTTGGATCTTGTGGTTTTAGATTGTAGGCGATTGCTTTTAGAAGGAAATGATTTTTCTCTTTCCTGGGTTAGACACCATGCTAATACAGTAGTTCACTTGTTAACTAAGATTGCTATTTTTAATGCTGGTAATAGGATTGGAGATCCCCGATTTTTTCACTTAGTGTTCTAAGGCCTTGTTTGGCAACAATATTTGTGGGAGAGTATAGAGTTTTAAATGTCAAGAAATTGTTTTTGTAAATTATATCATTTAGTAAAATAGTATATAAAATAGCTATTAGTGGATAAGATAACATTTATTAAAATGTTAATTCATCTAATGTTTAGCATTTTCATTTTTTTATTAAATTTTTTTGACAATTATGTCTTTAATTAACTTATATTATCCTTATTCTTAATTAATTTATATTAACCTTAGTCTAAAGTCTTTTTGCTATGGTATTGCAAGTCTGCAATTAATTTAAAAAATTACATTATTTTACACAATTAATTTAAATAAAATAATTTAATAATAAATTGATAGAGGTGTATGCGAGGAAATTGTATTATCATTTTAGAAATGATAATGATTTCAATTTATATAATTGGATTATAGACTATAAATTAATATTCCTTTTTTTATAATGAGTTCACTACTATAGTCATAAGTTAAAATTCTAACTCGATATTTAAATGTCTCTTTTTATCTTTTTAAATTCAATAGTTAATCCAACAATTATTTTTATCGAACACTTTTACACTAAACTGTTACATAAACAGCTAATATCGAATAGCTAATGACTTGTAAAACGGTTAGTAACTACTAAAACAACTAGTATTGCAGAATATACCCTAAAGCTTAGATTGGATGCAATAGAGAACCTATTGATTCAGGTTGAGATGACTTTTTTATACTCCCTCCATTCTATTTATATAAAGAAAATTTCCTTTTAGCGTTCTATTTATATAGAAAAATTTTTCTAATATAGTAATTTTGGGACTAATGTTAAAGCAAAAAGTCTAATATGTCATTGCTTTGGTTTATAGATTAAATATTGACTTTGAAAGTATTTCAAGTAAGTGGTAGACATTATTACAGTTAACATTTAATCTTCAAAAATTGATTGTACCGTGCATTAAGAAAATGTGATATTCAAATGCATTACACGCGCAAATTAAATTTTACCAAAAAATTTATGTTTAACATTTAAGTGTGTACATATAGTGAAATTTACTGCTTCTAGTAACAAGATAACTAGAAAATGTGAAGATTGATGCTCATATTTGCAATATTGTTTGAAAACTTCTATAATAAAATGTGAGCACATGAAAATAGCTACGCACACTTATAATTTAGTTTTGATAAACAACTTTACCTTTTAGTTTATCCACACGTGTAATAAAAATATGTGAAGATTTTTATATAACAGCACACATATATTAAAAATGTGTGCAACATAAATTAAGAATCAGTGAACATATTGAATAGTGAATATTGCACTTCTGCTGTGGTTTTCCTAACCATTTGACTATAAATTTCAATTACATCGGGCAAATAATCATTTATCATAAGACAATTCTTGGACATGTGGTTGATTTTGTAGTTATTACCTCTATTTCACTTTATAATATTAACCATACAAATTTACAATGTCAAAAATACCTTATTAAAATCAAAAGTAGATAATTCATAATAAGCTTTAACAAGAATATCAATCAGCTGCTCAATTGTGTTTGTGTTTGAATCTCTAACTCTAAAGAAAAAAATGTTTAAAATGTTTAGATTGGCTGTTCCACAAACTTTTCATTCTAGTATCAGCTCAATTGTCATTTTTTTTGCATTATGCCAAATTTTATAAACTATCTTAGTGGATATGGATAAATTATCTGTAACTTTATAAATACAGTGAGCATTTGGCTTATCGTTCTCAGTTTTAAAACACAACATACAAAATATATTTTTTACATCTTCAGTGATGTTTTTCTTTTATTGCATTTTCATGCCTCTTCTGAAATGTTAATTGGTCGTACTGTGATTTCAAATTCTATAAAAGGCGATTGTTCCATAGATGGCAAGTAGATTAAGCCTAAGAGTTGATTGTTAAGTATGAGCACGACTTCTAAAGTTGCAAGCAAGTATTGAGAGATTGTATTCAAATTCAAAGGAAAGACTGTGTCCATAGTATTTGTTAATTAAATTTTAGAGTTGTGAACTTATTTCTATTTGAATGAATTCAATTTTGGCTCCAAATTTTAATTTTTTTTTACCTGCAAATTGGGCGAAGCAAAATAAAGAATTTTAGGTTAAAAATTTTAGCTCTAATTTTTTTTTTTCAACTTTTATGTCAATTTTTTCAATCCAAATTTGATATTAAGATTTTAGTCTACGATTACAATTAAATAGGTCACGTTTTTTTGTTATTGAAAATCTAAATAAATAAAATGTCTTATTTCATCTCTCTCATTATTTATCATATTTCATTAAAATTTGAAAATCACTTTAATATTTTTTAGGAGTAATTTGAGAAGAAATCAATAAAAAAATCATCTTATTAATCTTAGAAAAATTTTGATTTTCTCTGTGTAAATAAAACCAAGGAGTACTAAGTTTTTCCCGATATCCTTTTTATTAATATAATTTTCATTTTAAAAAAAACATAAATTTGGTAAAATTTAAGAATTAAATAGAAACTTATATTAAAAAAAATAAACAAAAAGGATAAAGTTGAGGACGTTCGTAGGTCCCATCTGACTTGTCACTTGTCATCATTCCACCTCCATTCTCACTCTTCACTTGACTCTCAAAGCGCGTGTGCTCACTTTCTCCCCGCTGCATCCCTTGACTGAAACTCTACTTCAGCTTCCTCAATTTCTCCCTTCGAAAAAAAAAATAATAATAATCAGAAACCCTAGTTCCAATCTTTGTATCTTTGACGTAGCAAGAACCTACCTTTTTCCCCTCTTTCATAAACCCTTTTCCAAAAAAAACCGTGGGCATTGTATTTATATAATTTCTGACCCAATCATCGAATTAAGGTCATTTACACCTCCGAATTAGAAAAATTAGCTGCTTTCTTTCAAAATTAGGTTTTGTTTCTTCATCAAGATTAGGGTATTTTGTATTTTTGTTCGTTTGATAAATGGCTACAGGGCCAATTTTTGCTGGCGGTGGAGATTCTCGAGGAAAGAAACAGAAATGGGTAGATACTAACAATAGCAGCAAAAAAATGTATGCCCAAAAACTCCATAACAAATCAAAAAATCCCACCCATATCCCTAATCCGGAACAGTTTTCTCCGGGCGGCGAAGAGTACAACAAGAACAGCTACTACTCCTCGCAGCCGCCGAAACAGCAGAAGCGCTTCAACACCGTGGCGTCTGACCATTCGTCGAGTCACAATCGCCTTCAACCGGGCCCACGGATTGATGGGACTGGTAATTCACTATCCGGGTATGTGAAATTTGATATTAAGGTTAGAATTAGCTTGAATGATAGATCAAAATCAGTTATTAGAGAGCTAAAGAGAAAATTAGTTAGTGAACTTGATCAAGTTAGGAGCTTGAAAAGGAAACTTGAAGCTAATGAAATTCAATATGGTGAGTATAATTATAATGGGACGATAGGTGGTGATGATGGTGCAGGAGGAGGTTATAGTAATAAAAAAAGTACTCTTGCTAGGGTTAATTCTGAAGTAAGTTATGTGGGGCCCAGTGATCCACAGCCGTTGCAAGGATTAGCTAATGATTATGGTGGTGATGGCGTGAATGTTAAGAAAGAGAGTAAAACCTCAAAAGTGAATCAACACCATAAGAATCCTCCAGTTTCTGTGATAAGGAAGGAAAAGACTAGTAGTTTAGAGACTAAGAAATTGAAGCAATGCAGTGGAGAGAAGAAAGGCGGCAGAGGGAAAGTAATGGAGTTGGATTCAAATATGGATATGTATAATAGGGAGATATTTAAGAAGTGTGAAGATTTGTTAGGAAAGTTGATGAGTCATCAATATGGATGGGTGTTTAATGAACCTGTGAATGTGAAGAAATTGAAGTTGCACGATTATTATAAGATTATTAAGCATCCCATGGATTTGGGGACAGTAAAGAGTAGATTGCAGAAGAATTGGTACAAGTCACCAAAAGAGTTCGCAGAGGACGTGAGATTGACATTTAATAATGCTATGACTTACAATGAGAAAGGGCAGGATGTGCATATTATGGCAGGAACATTGTTAAAATTGTTTGAGGAGAAGTGGACAGTTATGAAGGGCAAGTTTAACTGTGATGAAAAGCTTGATATAGGGCATGATGCAAGTTTACGAAAACAAGCTTCAAAGAGAGCTCCGGCTCTGGCTCCAGCTCCAGCTCTAGCTCTGGCTCCGGCTCCAGTTGCTCCTTCGCCTAATCACAATCCTCCTCCATCGAAAATCCCCTTGGAGAGAAGGAATTTGGATAGATCAGAGTCTACGGCAAAGCCTTTGGTTTCCAACTTAGAAGGAACAAATATTGTCTCGCATGAGGGTAAGACACCAATATCAAAGAAGACTGAGCCAACGGATCCTGAAAAGAGAGACATGACTTTTGAAGAGAAGCAGAGACTGAGTATGGACCTACTGAATTTGCCTTCAGAGAAATTGGACAGTGTTGTCCAGATTATTAAAAAGAGGAACCCTGGGCTCTGCCAACAAGAAGACGAGATTGAGGTGGACATTGATAGTTTTGATATTGACACACTATGGGAACTTGATAGTCTTGTAACCAATTACAAGAAGAATTTGAGCCAGAACAAGAGAGAATCTGAAACCACTTGTCATGAAAGAGAAGAAGCTGGCCACAACTACCAGGAGGCTGTAAGATCATGAATTATTATTTTGCTCAATCTTTTGATGAATGTCCTGCATGATACTCGTAATGGTTGACACATTTTTCATCCCATATGCATGCAGAATCCGATATCTACTGCTGCAGGGGCACCAGAAGAATCTGAAGTAGGTAGGCTCTTAAAATCAATCAGATTTCCCTTGCCCTTATTCAGGCTCTACTTATTGCTTTTTGGTAATATCCTAAGTTTATGCTCCAAATTTAAACGTCCAATTTCCTTTTAATCACTTAAGAAGATTTTGCTGTATGTTCTCCCAATCAAGCAGAGAAACAAGGTGATAATGCGAGTAGATCAAGTAGTTCAGGCAGTTCTAGCAGTGACTCTGGATCATCTTCAAGTGGTAATGATGACATTTTGCATTATCTGCAATAGCGAGGTTACATGTACAAGATTTTTAGGCAATTAGAATTCCAGTTGTTAATGCAAATGGATTTGATCCTTTTTCTTTGATATTTCACATGCAGATTCTGAAGGTGATAGTGGCTCAGGATATGGATCAGATGCAGGCCAATGACATAGGAGCTGATACACTCAGTTGAGGTAGGAAGCATTGGTTGATGGTAATTAAATTCTTTCATATCTCTTGTTTCCACATGACCCTTTAAAATAGTTATTCAAGTAAATATATAATATTGTATTTTTCCCTTAAAGTTAATGGCTTTGCTCCTCATTGTGGATTGCTTTCAAAACTTCCAGGTGGTTGTAAGCTATGCCAACATTCTATGTGGGCTCAATACATAAATTTATCGTTGTGCTTTTCATTAAAAAATCTTTGGAAATGCCTAGTCCAGTACTTCAAATTTGGAAATCAATTTGAAATATCGAGTCATAGGCATCCACAAGTTTTTGCTTCGGACTGAAATATCTGGAATTTGTTCATTGTATTGGAACAGATGCCGCTCCAAGCTTTTTGATAACTTGAGAGTTGCACAGTTTTCAATACTTGCTCAGTGGAAATCTTTCCTATGAGACAGCCTTTTGTATCTGCAATATCTTGCCACGTAGAAATGTACTTTTCACTAGATTTTTGCTGGCTGTACATGTTTTTTTTTTTATCTGCACTTCTTCAAATGTTCCTTTTCCATTTTTCTAAGTTCCCATCAAGTGGAATTTTGGTGTCTGATCTCAAATCATTGAAAGCTAACTGTGGTAAAGTTTTATGTTCCACATTTCTTGTTTGTGATATTACCTGTGGACTTTAAGATACTTATGATGCATTCACAAAATGCTTTGTTCTTGTTAGGGCAGGATTTATTTATATGATTTCAGTGTGTTCTGTGTTTTCGTTAACAGCTAATGTTGACTACACTACATAATATCACCAAAAAAAAAAAAAAAAATGCAAGTAAAGAGTCGATCCAAAATGAGAATTATTGTAGGAACAGTAATTCATTTACTATTGTTGTAAGAACTCCAAATGGTGCATACCTGCAGTCAGGCAAGGCGGGAACTTTTTTGAAGAAAAATGAATATCATGTGTTATTTTTTTTCCCTTTTAAATCTCCTGGCAATAGAGTTTTTACATTTCAGTACTAAAAGCTGAGATTTGGGGATGGTTTTTGTTGCAGCCTGCACTTAGATGTCAATTGATGGATCCTGATCTGCACCTGACAAAGTTCGAGAAGCTGGTTCTTCCTGTTACGAAATGTAGTAGTGTTCTCAAGGTACTTGAAATCTCGTAGCTTTTTATTTTAATTTTTGTCAACTTGGGATATGCTTAAAAGCTGCTTCCTTGTTCTTGGGTGGTAGGGTGAAGAGTTTTATACAAATACTAGCATTAGAGTTTCTTTTGCCGTGACTTGTAAGGTATAGTGGAGAAGAAGAAACAGATATTTAATGGAGTCCAAGTTCTTGTTCCTTTTGGCACTTTGAGTGTTACATATCTCCTGAATCCCATGTGTTAAATTATGTTCTCAAGTGTGTTATGGTGCAAAGAAATTCATGTGGTTATTCACCATTATATTGCGTTATTATGGGGAGATTTTCAACCGTTTTTACATTTGAGGTAAACTGTTTCTAAACAGCAGAAGCCTACAATCTAGAGGGAGAGTCTTCAAACTCAAAGGGGTGGGTTAAGTCGGTGCTTTCTGATCAGTCAAATGTTTTCGAAACACAGTAATATTTCTAAATCTACTGTATCGTTTTTTTAATTTTAAGAACTTTTTTTTTTTTGAAAGTTAAATGATATTTCTAAATGTTTAAACATACCATAAATTTTTTTAAATTTTGAAAAAAAAAAAAATTTTAAATACGCAGATAGATTTTATTTTTATTTTCAACAGTGAAGTCCCCAAGGTTGCTTGAAGTTTAAAATCCATTTTGCACTTTTCAGTTTGTGCAATGCATTTTTCTTTTTTGTTTTAGTTTGTGGAAAGGAATTCAATTTTACTACTTGTTCAATCCTTGTGCAAAAGAAGAAAAAAAAAAACGAAAACAAAAAAACAAAACAAAAACTTGTTTGAGTACATACTTTCATCAACACTTCATTAACAAAAGCATGCATTTTCAACAGAAACGCTTCAACGAAACTAAACATTTCTCTGGAAGAATAGTTTACCACCACAAAACCTCAAAAAAGAAACATTCATTAATTCTATCAATCAGTAGCAACAAATTAATAAAACAGTAGGAATGAGTTTGTATTTTAATCAAACAGGACTACAGAATAGTTCTCCAGTTCAGAAAAACTATATTTTTGAATTTTTCAGAGCCTCAATTTTTCAAAAGCAGTATAAAACAGAAAAAGAAAATCAAAATCAATACCAAATTGACAAATTCGTCACCTGCCTTGGATTTTAAGAAGCAAAACGATACTGAACATTTCCACAGCTGATCTGCGAACAACCCATGTTGAACTAATAGATGTAGCTAGGGGCGTGGCGTCAGAAAGGAAATGCCACAATTAACTTAGTCCACCAATTCCATTCCCAACGTATGACGATAGCAGGGCCAAAAATACCCATCAAGTACTTTAGCCAAGTCCAGTTTCATGGTTTTCCACACGCAATCCCTACTTAAGTGGATCGCATAGCATCATATAATTGACAGACTGAAATAATTAACTGTCTAAATTTTTTAAATTGGATTCAGGTTGCTATTGAAACCTTCCCATTACATTCCGGAGGGTATTATTGATGAAAACTTCAGTTTATGAAAAACAAAAGCCTACTCTACCTTAAATAGTAAAGCCGGTGCTGGCTGCTGAAGATAGCAGCAATGAATACAACACATGAAAAAGAAAGCAAAAAATTTGTATGTGATTATGATGGAGGGAACACAACTACCAGCTAAGAAGTAAACTGCATTACTGGTTGGCGAACTTGATTCCCTTCTCAATAGATGCCAGGAGTTCAGGCTTCAGCTTTTCTAAGCCAGCACTTTCATAATCAGAAAGAGGGCCTAACCCAAAAACTTCCTCCACACCATTCTTTCCAAGCCTCACCTGCAAACATGGAACAGAAATGTTTACACCAATTGAATGATTATACAATATTCGCACATGAATCTTGTGTCCTGCATAACACCTAAGACAACTGAATGGGAAACAATGCCGCAATCTCAAAGAATGCAGTTCTAATAGGACACTCTCTGGAACCTTCATAGTAATCCAGGTTCATTCGTGACAAAGAAACAGAGAGAAGGGGGAGGACTAATGTTGCCGACAACTTTTCACCTTAACTAGCGTTTTAGATTTGTTTCAGAATGTTAGAAAAAAGACACCAATATCCCAATCAGAGACTCTAAGTACAATGATAAAATGTAGCAACTTCAGTTGTGAACTGAAAGTTATGCCAGTAAGATAGCTATTACTCAATAAAAATAAGACTATACTAAAACCATTAGAGCCGCCCACATAAAACACAGAAATTTTCCTCCAGACAGAAATCGATCAAAACTTATTTCCATCATATACAATCATGGGAAAGTCAAATCACCTTAGAAGCAAAGAATGGAAGTTCAGTAACACTTGATTGCACGAATGTACATTCCACAACATCTGGAACTCCATTCAGTCCTTTCAAGCAAGCATCAGCAAAAATGGCTCCAGCATAGCTGCAAAAGACCCATCAGACTGTTAAAAAACAAAAAGTTTGTTTTCCTTTTGCAACGGTGGACGTGAATGGAAATAAATGAGAACAGAAACAGAACAAAAAATCCATCGAATAAAAACACTGGAAGCTTGTTTCTCAGGGAAATATCAAGTACATGGATCTTCGTTGAGACAAGAAGAGTGCAATTGCACAAAACCTGGCTATGAAAGCATTGAATACTTGAGTAAGAACACAAAAAGGACATACTTCTCATTGGAATTCTGTAACACGAGGCCAACACAGGGTAAATGCATACATAACATGTTCAGAACAGTCGAACAGATACCAAAAAAAAAAACACAAAAAAAAGCATGTCATGGTTTCATACACACTAATAGTAAAATCAAACAGACGAGATTAATCATTTTCAAACTTTCCAAATTTCAGGTCTCGGTCATGGTTTCATAAACAAATGTAATACCAAATCCAATCAATCCAGAAACCAGAATGCCAGCATGGTTACAATTTTAGGCCTTCAGAAACTCTGACTTTGCCTGTTGTTTTCTTCTGATTGAGCTTTGCACCAGAACTTAGCAGGTAGAAAGATTTTACATCAAGCAATTCAAATATTGTTTCTAAAGAAGCCAAAATTCAAAAGCATCAAAACTAGTCAGAATGCAAACTCACGCCATTGACAGAGTCGCAGAGCCCTTTCCAGCCTTTGCTTCCACAACTTCCGTCCCTCCATCTTGAGTTCTCTTTGTAAGAGCTTCAATATCTTCACTTGACAAATTGGCTTTTGGTGTGGCCTTCAACATAAGGAAATCATATAAAAATTAGCAAAAAGCATGTCAAAAACCGAAAGGGATTTTTCATTGAAAAAGTTATACTGAACAAACTTATATCCAAAGAATGCAAGAGCAGTGAACAAGGGGAGAGAGCAAGCAAGTACCTGTGAAAATAGTGGAAGAATGGTGATGCCGGCATGGCCACCAACAACTGGTACATTAACCCCTGCAAAAGAAACATAAAGCCATAATCAAATCATAAATCAAATTTTCATACTTTGACCTATGTACAAAAGTAGAGAAGTTGAAACTAATGGGTCATAAGTTTCACATCATACAAGTATTAACACGTTGAGAGAGCTACATATATTAACAACATCTCCAATTACCTAAGTTAAGCTCTTACTATCCTAAACCAAAGCATTTAGCTTTCTTGGGTTTCAGATATGTGAAGATACAATTATGAATAATAATTTCTAATAAGGTGATCACACAAACCTGCAACTGGAACCTTGGCCTTTCCAGCATAGAAAGTCTTGGCCCTAACCACGTCAAGGGTTGTTACACCGAACAATCTTTTCTCATCATAGGTTCCTGCCTTCTTGAAAACTTCAGCTGCAATGGGCACAGTCGAATTCACAGGGTTGCTAATCATATTAACAAGTGCCTGATTCCAAAAATTCAACCCAAAATTCATCAGCCATGAAATCCCATGAAAGCATAAGAACAAAATCAAATAACTGAAATAGCTGAGCCAATGCAAATTCCATCTGAATAGAACGCTTTAGCACAAAAGTAGAAACTCACATTAGGGCAGTACTTGGAAATTGCTTGACAGAGTCCCTTGACAATTCCAGCATTGATGTTGAACAGATCATCACGGGTCATTCCAGGCTTCCTCGGCACACCAGCTGGAATGATCACAACATCTGATCCTTCCAAGGCTTGCCCCAATTGATCTTCTCCTACATACCCTTTAACCTAAAAGCAAGCAGGCAAAGGGAAATGTAACGGGAATTGACGTAGACGCAAAAACGCAAGCAAAATAATTAAGAACCGCAAGGCAAGGAAACCAAAACAAAATAAACACCAGATTCAGCTCCAAATACACATTAGTAATGTCAGAAGCTATAAAATTGAAGGAAATTTAGCACCTAGCGGACCAGAATTAGAACTAAATTAACCAAAACAGCTTAACAAAGAAAATATACACAAAACCTAAGCGAAGAGGTAAGCAAAATCGACAGCAGTGTTATAAAAAACAAAAAATACCTCAGATCTGGTATTGATGTGGCTAACATCGGCGGCGACTCCAGGGGTGTTAGCAATATCATAGAGAGCAAGGTTAGATACGAGAGGATTAAGCTTCATGAGCAAAGCCAATGGCTGACCAATCCCACCGGCGGCACCGAGGACAGCGACCTTCCGATCGGGAACGGCCTCAGAGCTATAGCCACGACGGAGGAGGTGAGAAGAAGATGTAGAGTTTGTTAGGTTTTTGACGGATCTGAACAGTGAGCTCCTCATTTCCGCGTTTCGGTAACTCCGCAGGGACAGAGACAGAGAAATGAGGAAAGAGGGTTTTGAAGTGAGTTTGATAGTCTGGAGAAAACTGCGTGCGAGTGCTCTTCAGTAAATTTATGGATAGTCCAAAATCCGAAGCATATTCCTCTCGCATTTCACTGTAATTTATCTTCCCCTTTTCTTTTAAATGTTATTGTTATTATTTAATTTTCAAATCATAAATATATAAAAAAATTATAATTTTTCCCTCTAATTTACCATAATTATTAATCTATCATTATATTTTAAAAAATACACTATAATATCCCCTGAGTTTGATCCGTTACTACTTTTATCCTTCGGTCCATTTTTTGTAACACTACCGTTGAGTGTTTGATAAAGGAACCAACAGACCACTCACTCGTATATATAAAAAAACAAACTGTTAAATGCAAAAATCCTGATTTTCAGACTCATCTCTGCTGTCTATCAAAATAAAAAATAAAAAATCAATAATAGTTTTTCATACAGTTAATAATTTTTCATAAAAAAGTGAATAATAATTTGTCAAAATCAAGCACCGAAAGATCAAAGGAAATTCGCTCTTCTATTACCTTTTTCTTTATCACAAAAAAATTAAATTAATAAAAATAATCAATAATAATTTTTTATCGGAAAAAGTTGAGTAATTACAGTACAAAATACTTTCATTTTCCATTTAAACGAATAGAATAAAAAAGTTTAGTTTTGTTCCCACCACTGCTTTCAAACATTGTGGGATGTGATGATTCTTCCTTGTAAAATGACATCGTACCTCTACCTGTTTTCTTCTCTAGGATCTATTTGTCTTAACCAGTTTTGACATAAGGGAGATTAAGATCGGATGCTTGATTTTCCCTTACAACATTAATATACGGCTTTGGTTGAATCCATACGTTCCTAAAATACGTAATTCGTCCTTAGAATTTGATTAAATTAACTAAGTCATTCGTGTAATTCGACAATAATAATTAATGGTTTTTGAAGTTTATCTTTGTTAAATTAAGATTAAAAATACTATCAATTAGACAATGAGAACGAAGGGAAAGAAAAATATAATTGCAAGGGACAAACCGTCACTTTGAAATTCAATGAAAACAAATAGTAATGGACAATGATTTTTTGTAAAATATTTATTTCGGGTCTAATTTAATTTAACTCGGTCTAAATTAATAATTTGGTTTGAATTTAATGGTTTCTCGAGGGATTTTTGGACAAATCAAACTGATTTTCTATTTGAATAATTATTACGTGACACAATTTTATTGGTTGAAATTTTATAATTAAAATTTAAATGAAAAATTTTTAAAATTAAAATTTTTGGGTATTTCAATAAATTTACTCAATTTCATCAAATATTCATTTTTGTATTTCCCTTATAATGATTACCATTAAACTCCTTAAATTTATTTAATAACTTCAATTATCAAATCCTATAATTTGTCTTCAACCTCAATAATCAATTCAACTCCAAACATAATTAACTCAAATTTATTAATTCCAATCTTTAACTATTAATTTATTTTTGTTGAATGTACTCTCATATGTCATTTTACTTAAATCCACTAATTACCCATTAATAACAAAACTCTATCGAATTAAAATCCTTTATAATCAAATAATCTTTTTTATTTTTTTTAACTTAATATAATCTATCTAATTAAATCAGTTAATTATAAAAATTTTATTAACAACATATTTTAACACTAACCACAAGTAATCCATAATTAACCAAATTCTCAAAATACCACCTTTGACAATATTCTAATATAATATATTCAATCTTAACAACAAAACTTCACCTTTCATAATAATCCATTTAACCAATCAACTAATTAATTCAACTCTTAATATACACCACTTGTTTAAAATCCTTCAATAACACCCATTCATCCTTAATAAACTAATTTTTATAATTATAGAATCATAACTAATTAAAATTCTATGATTAATTTAATTACTCATTCTCAAAATTAATTAAAATCGTATACTTAATCTTTAATTAACCAAATCATCAACTTATTTATTTTATCAAACTCACTAATTAATCAGTCAATCACATAACTAATTAATCAACCAAAAATACTAAAATCAACCAATAATCAATATTCTATAATTAAATTAATCTCCATAATAATATTACTCTAAACTAAAAAGTTAATTACTTTGAACCTATAACCAAATAATCAATCAACTACTAAAATTCTAACAATACACTTATAATCAAACTCCTATAATTAGTCAATCACTACAATCATTCAATTTAACCAATTAATTATTACAATTATCCCTAAAATAATAAAATCCTCCAATATATAAATTCAACCAAATAATTAGTTAACCCCATAAATGATGAAATTAATCAATCAAAAATTTGAAAATTAACTAAATATATTCTAGGATTAAAATTAATACCCAATATTTATCACAGTCCCAAAGATTAATTATCCGGAGGTTGAAGGAGGAGGAGGCAGTGGCGTAACCTCCTGCAGCAACTGGATCGGCGAGCTGGTGGGTCTGGTTTACTGGAAACGATGCGAAGGCACTACTGCTGAAACGGTGGCACGGTGAAGCTTGGCTAGGTCTGGATCGTGCGATGGAGAGAGGTAGCTGGAGGCTAGTCGCGTGGAGGAGGAAGGCCAGCTACAGCGATGGTGCGACACTATTGGGACCACGACTGTGGTGGCACGGTGAAACTGCTACAGTTGTGGTGGTGGTCGGACTTCACAGAGAGAGAGAGAGAGAGAGTAACAGAGAGGTCGAGGGAGAGAGGAGAGGAGAGGAGAGAAGTGGGGCTGGAGGTGGTGTGGTGCTGCTGTGGCTGCGGTGGCTAGAGTTGTAGCTGCTGGCGAAGCAGCAGCGGTGGTCCTGCTTGTCTTGCGCAGTGACAAAGAAAGAGGCAGGGACACATAGAGAGAGAGTGCTGTGTGAGTGTGTGTTGTGTCGATGAAGAGAAGAAGGAGGGGAAAATAAGAAGAAAAGACAGACAAGAAAGAAAAGAAAGGAAGAAAAAGAAAAGAAAAGAAAAGTAAAATTATTAAAGAAAAACAAACCATCCGATATTAGATTGTCGGGGAGAAAAAAATAGTAACACATAGTATTTTTCAAAAATATCCGATTCAAGTCTAATTTTAATTAATTTGGTCCAATAAAAAAATTGGTATGATTTTTAATTGATTAAAGGTTACTTAATTAATTTTTGGGCCAACTAAAATGGTTTCCAGTCTCGATAATACTACGTGGCGTAATATTATTGGCTAATAATTTAACGATTAAATTTAAATGGAAAATATTTTGAAATAAAAATTTCGGGGTATTACATATTCACAGACCGATAAATCACTATTTTCAACATCAAAAAATTAGACTGTTACAGTTCTCCACCCGCTTAAAATAAATTCATCCTCGAATTTACCTGATATGAATAACTGCGGATGCTGTTGTCGCATATCGTCCTCTCTCCCCCACGTGGCCTCTTCCGTCTTATGGTTCCTCCATAGGACCTTTACTAGAGGCATCCTTTTATTCCTTAATTCCTTAACCTCTCTAGCAAGTATCCTTATGGGTTCCTCCTCATGCGTCAAATCTGGCTCGATGGTGACAGACTCGGCTGATATCACATGCGAAGGATCCGATCTATATCTCCGCAACATGGATACATGAAAACATTATATATCCGATCCATGTTTGGTGGTAATGCTAGTCTATAGGCCAATGGTCCCACACGCTTTAACATCTCATATGGTCCTATGAACCTAGGACTAAGCTTACCCTTCTTACCAAATCTCAGAACCTTCTTCCACGAAGGAACCTTCAAGAACACCCTATCACCCACTGCATACTCGATATCCTTTCTCTTAAGATCAGCATACGACTTTTGATGATTTAAAGCTGCTTTCAACCTTTCCTTTATAATCCTCACCTTATCCTCTACATCACGGACCAAATCTGGACCCACTATCTTGCCCTTGCTAAGCTCCATCCAGCATAGAGGTGTCCTACACCTCCTACCATACAAAGCCTCAAAAGGAGCCATCTGAATACTCGACTAGTAACTGTTATTATAAGCAAACTCTGCCAGCGGAATACACCTCTCCCAACTGCCTTCAAACTCAATCATACAAGCCCTCAACATATCCTCAAGTACCTGAATCACCCGCTCTGACTGACCATTTGTCTGCGGATGGAAAGCTATGCTGAAATGCAATCTAGTACCCAGAGCCTAATGTAATTTCTTCCAAAATCTCAAAGTAAAGCTCAAATCTCTATTAGAGATGATGGAAGAAGGAACTCCATGCAGTCTCACAATCTCATCAATGTAGAGCTCTCCGTACTGCTCCATCGTATAATTAGTCCTAATTGGAAGAAAATGCGCTGACTTAGTTTATCTATCAACTATAACCCATATAACATCTTTCTTCCTGGGTGTAGTAGGCAAACCAACCACGAAATCCATGGTAATCCTATCCCATTTCCACTCCGGAATAGAGATAGGCTGTAGCAAACCTTACGGGACCTGATGCTCAGCCTTGACCTGCTGATAGGTCAAGCATCTCGACACAAAATCTGCAATGTCACTCTTCATAGCTAGCCACCAATACTGTATCCTCAAATCCTAGTACATCTCATTACTGCCTGGATGCATGGAATATGGACTACTGTGGGCCTCCTCCTCCTCAACTCTAGGATCTTAGGCACACAAATCCGATCTCCAAAGTACAAGTAGTCACCTCTAATCTGAAACTTCTTCTTCTTACCTTGTCTAACTAAGTCTTTCCACTCGGCAATCAGCTATGCATCTCTGATCTACTGCAGTAGGCTAGGTCTTACCATAAGCTCTGTTACAAGAGCACCATCACTAGCCACTGATAACTGAACATTCATAGCATGAAGGGCTACTAAAGACTTCCTGCTCAAGGCATCTGCAACAACATTAGCTCTTCCCAGATGGTAACCAATGGTGAAATCATAGTCCTTAAATAGCTCTAACCATCTGCGCTACCTCAGGTTAAGCTCTCTCTACATAAGAAGATACTTAAGGCTCTTATGGTCCGTAAACAAGTGACATCTCTCACCACATAGATAATGCCTCCAAATCTTTAGGGCAAACACAATGGCTGCTAAATCCAAATCATGGGTAGGGTAGTTCTGCTCTTGTGGCTTAAGTTGTCGAGAAGCATAAGCAACTACCATACCTTCCTGCATAAGCACACAACCTAGACCATTATGCAAAGCATCACTGTACACATCATATGGCCTGCCAAGAGCTGGTTGTGTCAACACCGGAGCCTCAGTAAGCATCGCCTTAAGCCTCTCAAAACTTCTTTGGCATTTATCAGTCCACTCAAATCGAACATCTTTACGAAGAAGTTTAGTCAAAGGGGATGCAATAAGAGAAAACCCCTTGACAAACCTCCTGTAATATCCAGCCAATCCTAAGAAATTGCGAATTTCTATGACATTCTTAGGTGGCTTTCAATCAAGCACTACTTCAATCTTCTTCGGATCCACTCGAATACCCTCCACCGAAACAATATGCCTTAAGAAGGCGATCTCCGTCAACCAGAACTCACATTTACTAAGCTTACCATAAAATCGCCGATCGCTCAAGGTCTGTAGAACTGTCCGTAGATGGTGATCATGATCCTCTCTAGTCGGAGAGTACACCAAAATGTCATCAATAAAAACCACTACGAACTGATCCAAATAAGATGGAAGATCTGGTTCATCAGATCCATAAATACTGCTGAAGCATTAGTCAACCCAAATAGCATCACTAAAAATTCATAGTGGCCATATCAAGTCCTAAAAGCAGTCTTAGGCACATCCGCCTCTCTGACTCTGTGAATACTCAATTTTTTAGGCTCAAAAAGCCTATTTTCCCGGATTGCAAACAGCCCGGCCGGACCAAAGGCCATTTTGAAAATTCACCGAAAGCATGCCAATATGGTACTTGAAATGTCCGAAAAATTATGAGGATCGCGGAACTGGTCCCGGAATATTTTTTGGAGGTCCGGAACTCCCGAAAAAGCCTCCGGAGTGAAAAAAAAGAGAGTGGGGTACGCCTGCCCAGACAGGCGGGCACGCCTGCCCTCGGGTCTCCGTTTTCCTATAAATTGGCCCTCGGGCCTCCGTTTTTAGGGGCTCAGTCTGTGTTGACGGACATCCTTTCTCCCTTACGCTCCTTGCGATTCTTTACTGCTTTTCTGCATTTTTTAATTTTAGCTTTATTGCTTCCTTGTTTGTTAATTGGTCACATAAATCGAGCTAATTAATATTCCCTTAACGAGGAGCTTAATCTGGAGTTAAGAAGCGGTAGTCGATTAAATCAGGTATGTAAATCAAAAATCCGCCTATTTAATTTTAACACTTCATGCATGCTTCTCTTCTACTCCTAATAATTCTACAACTGCATAAATGCATTCAT
>CANUEP010090500.1:0-17175 GCA_947857235.1 Jatropha podagrica
TCATGCTCCATTCCTTTTCTTTGTTAATTTTGATTTTAATGTGAATATTTTCCTATTTTGAAGAGATTGGAGAACCTTCAAACAAAGGGAAAGGGAAGGCTTAGAGTGAAGTCTTCTAAGCTTTTTAAAGCTTAATTTGAAGGTTAGTGCACCAATAACTTCTCTCCCTTTTCAATTTCTCAAGCTTTCCATTTCTAGGTTTTTGATGAATTTTGATGTTAGAGGTGTATTTAGGTGGGACATTTTTTACCCCTTTATGACTTGCATCCGTTTCTGACTTCTTCATGAAAGTTGTAGCTCTTTTTTTAGCTTTCCAAAACATCCTCTTATGTTCAATTCCAATACTTGTAGCTCAACTTATGATTTAAATACTAAAACTGATTCTGTTATGGCGTCTCACTTGTATATCCGAATCGACTTATCCCTTTTGGTCATTAAAATGGCAAGATAATATCTTGTGTTCTTCATAAAAGCTTTAGTTCTACTTCTTAGATTTCTAAACCATCCTCTTGTGTCCAATTTGAATACATATAGCCCAACTTATGATTTTTATACCAAAACTGGTTGTGCTGAATTGTGTTGGATTGTTGGTTTGTGTTCTTGGGTTACTTTCACCTTCTTAGAAAATGATCTGGACTATGGTCCCTTCATGATATTTATATAATTTTATCTTAACTTTCTAAGGAATTAAGGTTCACTCAATTTGAAGTCCTAGAACTTCAGTTATATTCTAAGAACATAGCAAAGGTCAGGCTTATGAATATGCTAGAATTTCTTGATTTAATAACTTTTATACTATATTAAATATATCTATTTTGAATATGTCCATTTGAATTTATTTTATTAAGTATAACAAAAGAGAATGTGGTAATTTTCTTAACTTGTAAGTAGAAACATTTTGAAATAAAAGGTGTTAATTAAGAAAAGATTTTGAATAAGAAATGGTGGATGAGAAATGAGAATTATTTGTGAAAAAATGGAATTATTTTGGCTCTATTATACTTGATTGATATGTGGTATGATGAGATATTTTGTGATATGTGAGCATGCTTGGGTTATCAGCCCATTATATTTGGTGGAGCTATGATCATATGCTAGGTTATCAGCCCTTATAAATAAGTAGACGCGCTAATTATTGTGGTAGTGCTTGCACATTTGCACAGGACACGCGTGGTGCTTCCATAGGCCACGAGTGTGATATTGGTGGATGGTGCTTTCATAGGCCACGATTGTGTGATTGGTGGGTGGCGCTTCCATAGGCCACGATCGAATCTGCTTACATTCTTTCGGTGTTAGTATGAGCCTTAATAAAATAAAAATGGAATTTTTCTCATTATAAGAAACTAGAAACATAATGATATTTATGATTTTTCTGAATTATACCGAGCTTAGAAAAAATTTACGAGATGTGGATTTCTTTATCTTTTTCCAAAATATTTGGATTTAGTTAGCACATTTTCGGTGCTTGATATATTTTATGATTTGAGTATTTTGTTTTCAAAAGTGTTGTGATTTATTGCTTGGCTATTTTAAATTATAATTATTCAGCACCACTGAATCTTCCACTCATCACGTTGATTTTTATCACGCATAGGTTGTGAACAATGGATGGTACCTGAAGATTGGAGGTGAAGCATCAGAGAGTAGTCTTTATTTTTAGTAGGATATGTATAGAGATGTGGACTATGGCATTTATAGACTTATTATAAATAATGTTGGAGTTGTACATATTGGGATTATATTTAATGAAATCGATGGCCGATTAAATATTAATTCTCGATTTTATGTGTGGTGAATGATTAATGATGTATATATATATATATTCTTGAAATGAATGGATTATAAAATTAATGAGAGAACCTAAGTAAAATGGATGAAGATTTAGAAGTGCGTGTGTCATTCTATGTTGAATTGGAGGTTTGGGGTACGGAGAAATTATACTAGAAGTGTGCATATTTTTTTTGTGTGGCAAGTTAATTTTTAAGGGAAGCTCTTGCGAAATTTTATTTTATTCTTAAATTTTATTTTTCGTAAGATTTTCCCTAAAATCTATATTTTATATTTTAATTTCTTGCCTCACTAAGAAACATAAGTACTTCTAATGTGTATTTTGAAGTTAATTAGCAGAATAAGTCGATATTTCGACACCGAATGTGGCATCCGCCGTCTGGTTTTCCTGGATTAGGCGATGGGTGTTACATGAAGTGGTAGTTGTTTTACCATTGCGGGTGCTTGGAGTTTCCGTCGATCGACTAAACCCTTGGATTCTGGATTTGTTGAAATTGTCAACACGATTCCCATACTTCTAACCTCCTCTGACCTTATCTCCTTTGAACTTGACTTCATTGGTATCTCCTGCCTCATATCCTTGGGTAAAGTCAATGCATTTAATCTTATTAGGACAATATACTCAAATTTGACTTTCTCGGCATATGTCTCATGAGGTTCCATGTCTTGCTTGTTGTTATCGACATGCTTCTTTTTTCTGGATTCGTTGTTGGTCTCTTCATCATCTCTTGTCACCACTTTATCTTTTCCCTTATCAGACACCATGAACTTTTTGAGGCTAGCCTCTACCATTTTCTCAATCACCTTCTCTAATTCGACATTGGGAATACTGGATTCAACCATCCTATTGGTGGGAATAGAGTCTAGAATTGATGAATCTTTTGACCAAACGGTTGTCTGTTCTCAAACCACTACCTAACCTCAACTAGCTGCCTACCTTCGGTGCTTTCTTTTTGTGAGGCGCTACCAGGATTGCATAAAATGGAGGTTAATCACATGGCGTGATGCATGTATGCATGAATGCTTATGGAATGGTACACGAAAAGGTGATCACACAACACAATATCAATCAATGCGACTAATGTTGTATTCTATCATTATTCGGTTGTGATTGTTCAAAATATAAATTGAAGAAAGATTCTTGAGAATTTATATGAATCAAAATAGACTTATGTCCTATAACCAAATATTTGGAGTGTTCCTTTTTTTTACGTTTGAACAATTTTTTGTTTTTACATTGAAAATATTTGCCTTAAAATAGATATCCTCATATATTGCTCAAAATGTTAACTTTTAACAATACTCCAAATATCACTATTCATACCCCGAGAGCTTTTGGGATTTTCGGAAAAAAATTTTACCCAATGCAGAAATTTTCATATATTGCTTAAAAATGTGTTTTAATATAGTAGACAGAATTTGGTGCTACTGGGGTTTTTGTACTCTTGTTTTTTTTTTTTTTTTACAAACCCAAAACATCTATAATAAAGGGTCTTCATATGTCGACTCCCGATTCTTGATTTGTTTTTATTCAAGTATTTCTCTTCAGTCTTTCTTTTTTTAATACTTTAAACAACGGAACCGAGGCATGACAGAATGCCTTTATATGGCTACAAGAAAACAAGTTAAATGATGTATGAATGCAATACAACACATACATAGCGAGTATATAGAAACAAAGGGAAAGGAAGTAAGAAAATGCATGACCTCCACCCTTATAGCTCTCGCACAGGATTCATGGTCTGCAGTCTTTTCTGTTCTTAGGACATTTGGGCTAGGCCCATAAACCAACGAGAGGTTTTGGACTTAACGTCTCTCATATTTATTTGATTATTTATTTGATGAATGCATCAAACAAATATTATTACGGTATATCCAAAGAGGAAAGAACTATGGTCCACTACATGAGCTTAAGCCGGGTATGCATAGTCTTATGTTCCATAAGCGAGAATTACTTATTTCAAAAGAATTAAGAAGATGTCAAAACTATGCATATCCAAAGTAAATGGTGGATCTATCAGTGGCGGATCTCAACGGTCGAATAGAGGGAGGAGACCACATACCCTAATATCACCAAAAGGTATCGGGTAGAAATGAGGATTAAGAAGAGGTTAAATGCATGAATGACATTTATAGGTGCATAAATTTTAAACACAATTTAAATTAATAATACAATTAAAAAGTATGAATATTTGGACAACTAATGAAGTTAACTCCCTAAGTATCCTAAGCGAAGTTGCCAAGTTGAGGACGATGTGGCTTTTGCACAGCGTCTCATGGTTTTCTCAAGAGTCACTCGAATAAACCAAATCAAACGGGCTTGGTTCATTTTAATTCTTAGAAATTAATTTGTTCAAACCCATTTTAATCCTTAGAAAGGGTTTTCCTTACTTTGGTAAGGCTTTGAAAACTATTTAGAGTTGCCACCCTATTTGTCTAAATTAGGAAAAAATATCTCAGATTAATTAATTCTTTGAAACTAATTAATTCTGTTTTAACCAGAGTGAGTTCAGGAGTTGGGTAAGGATATGGAAAGGTATTAGGCACCCATTCCACCCGGTCTAAAATCGGTCTCCTAATTGTCCGAATTTTCGTTATTTATTAATTGCAGTATTGATTTAATTTGTGATGTAAAATATTTTATGCAATTTTGGAAACAAGGTCATACAAACAAACTATTATCATCTAAACATTCATCCAACATGAAAATTAATCATCCACAAAGAAGGAGGAGAATAAAAGAGTTACAGCCCATCTCCTAAAATACATTCTACCAATTTATCCCATTACATATTTCCAATATTTTTTTAATTATACAAATCAATAAAAATAAAATTATTACAATCCCGATGAACAAAATAACTTTAAACTCAAAATATTACAACAACAATTTCAGTAATTATATCATATTCAAACATTCAAATAATATGATTTATGCAAATATTAATCAAAAATCATCAAAATACAAGTATTAGTCCAATAATAAAATAAATTACTCAAATTAAATAATGAATACTAAACTGATAGAATGAAAGTAAATGTTAGAAATGTTAATGATGTTGGTAGATTAAATAAACAACATAAATATTGAAGAACAATAATTAAATGATTGCAAAAATAAAAATATAAAAATTTTAATATTGTTTCAAGCTCATGATAATAATGTTCATCTTGTTAGATGAAGAAAATTCACAAATTCTTGCAAGAAACAAGATTAAAATCGTTAACGTACTCATCCGGATTAAATATGGGATTTCGATTCTTAGGCCTTAACCCACTTTGATCTCAAAATCTAAGCACAATTTGATATTTTTTATGTTATTTGGCTTCTGAGTCAATATTCTCATACCACTAGAAGTGACTTTCGTCCCATACCAAAGTAATTAGAGTTCATAAACGATAGAAAACTTAAAAAAGTTAGAAAACCAAAAATTTACAGATTTATGGGCTCAAGCAGGGTGAGCCAGATGCAAGTGGCGTCACGCCACTTGCATTTGGCTTGTGCTACTTGCGAATGGCTTGTGCCAATTTAGCCCATAAAGTTGTGGATTTCAGCAAAATTGAATTTTTATGGGCTTCTCTCACAAATAACTCAATTTTTTATGATTTAACACCAAAATGAAATATAAATACACAAGAGATAAGTTTAGACTCTCAATTACCTTATTTTGAAGAAGAACAGTTGATTTGCTTGAAGTTTGATGAAGAATATCTCAAGTACACTTGATCTTTGAAAATTATCCAAGTTTGTGTGTTGATTTCGTTTCTAGAAGTGTTTGTGTGTGTATAACTCACTGACTATCCTAAAAAATCTTATAACACCTCTATCCAATCCTATAGGACTAAACAGTGTTATCAAATTCTGTACTAGAAACACAGACTGATTTGCTTATTCATCTAATATGATTTTAAATTAAGAAAATATTTAATTAAAGAAAAGAATATAATTCATAATATATTAAAAAATCAGTAATAAATTTTTATTTCTTTTATAACATTGATAACTGTTTAAATACCATACAAAAATATCTGTATTTAAAATATTAATTCCTTTGTAAAACTTTTAAAAATAAAAATTTAATAATCAAATTGAATTGTAAAATAGTCTATCAATTAAAATATAAGATAAATTTAGAATTAAATGTTAATTTCTAAACCACTACTTACACACTCAACAAATAATTAATACTTATACTACATGCCAAATTCTTTATATATACTTAAAGGTTTGAAGAACTTCCTCTTCCTCTGATGCCGGATTACCAAATCACCTCAACTTATTTTATCTTTAATCTATGCGTGAAAAAACTTATCGCGCTGAGTATAAAATTCAGTGGTGCTATTTATAATTTAAATCAAATAATAATTTTAGAAATATAAATTTTAAAGAGATTTGTTTTATTATATATATTTATATACAAATATTAATAATCATTTTTATCATTATATTAAATATTTATCTTTAACTGAATAATTAAAACATTTCAAAATTCATTCTTCAAATTAATATAATATAAACCTACTAACTACCAATACCATATATTCCTTTAACTTAAAAATATATAACAATCCAAATCATATAACAGAACTTATTATCTTAATTTTCTTAAAAATAATTTCTTACATATAGGACTCAGATACACTTAGGAGAAAATGAAGCAAATAATATTTCAGAATAACAGCAATGAAGCCTGTGAAAGCGCCCCTAATGGCCTGTGAAAGCGCCACCCCATATCAGAAACGAGGCCTGCGAAAGCGCCCCTAATGGCCTATGAAAGTACCACACATAATAATAAGCGCGTCCGCTTATTCATAAGACATTCAGAGCCTAGCATATGATTATAACTTTCATATTACAAAAAGGCTTAAAAACCGAGCATGCTCCTGTACCGAAATAAATCAGATCATACAACACATTCACACTAAATATATTAGAGTCCAAAAACTTATAATTTTTGCTTATTCAAAATATTTCACATATAACTTGTTCTTTCCTTATTTTGCTTACAGATATCATAAAATATCAATTATAGCCACCACTCAAATATTAATTGATAAGTGGCCAATAATCATCATTTTCATAAAATAGAATATCAATCAATTCATAAAATCATTTAAAAATCATATCATATCAATTAATATATCATTTCTTTGAAAATCTATAAAATAATATTTTAATAACTTCAATAATTCCTTTTTAAGGAAAATAACTCACATAACAAGTATATATATATATATATATATATGAAAACAATATAACGAACCTTAATTAAATTAAAAAGTTAGTATTGCACTAACCTGACTTAAAAAATTTCTTAGCCTTTTCTCTTTATTAATTGATTTTTTAACCACTTCAGTGGTTTAATTCAATCTATAAACAAATTGCATAATTTATTTTCAATTTGTTATTTGAACTTTACATTAGTGTTGTATTTTTATTATTTTTATTTTCAATTTACATCACTTTTTCATTTCACTAAATATAATTAATTTATATCTTGAACCAATTCAATTACTCTCTTAATTTTGATCTAGTACAAATTAAGCTTGTTTTTATTTAACTAATCCACTTTTTCCTTTATTTATTTTAATAAGATTAATTCTTTAATAAATCTCCTCTTTTATTAAAATTGCACAACATTTTTTTTATAATCAGCGTGTTCAAATTTCACATTTATTTCAATATCACACGGCCTATCCATCGGCAAAGCAATTTAATTTTTCATCCTCCATTCTCAATATATTCCAATTATAATCTCAATATTTAGTTCAACTTATATTTGTTCATTAGCTGTCTCCATTTAATATTTTCTCACTTACCAATTCTTATAATTTTTATATTAACAATTCTCATAATTTGGTTAGTTTCATAAATAAATTAACAATTTAATTCTCAATATATTCCACTTAGTTTATTAAATTTTTAACCAAACCAATTTAACTAAATTACTCAATAAGTTCTTAATTTAGAAAAATACACTGAATCTTAAGAACTGAAATTTAAATTATACCAATCGAAAATTGGATCTTGGATGCGGATTCAGTGAGCGAAATGTCACATTCTGCCCCTTGGCGGTCCGAGACCGCCACTGGCCGGTCACCGGACCACCCTTAACTCCGCCATGCGCGGTGGCTGAAAAAACGTGACTGCCCAGAAATTCTCGAGGCTTATACCAAAGTGTTTGGAATTCACCCTAGATTTCATTTCTGGCGTTACTTTAGCGAATCGGTGGTGATTTCACCATCAGTGCTCAGTCACCGGAATTAATGGAGGAAAACTACTCCTTGGGACCAGGTGAATCAACCGTTGCCCATCCCACATGCTGGAACTGCCGGAAACGGCATGAAATCGCCGGACTTCCTCATCGCGTGATTCTGCGTTTCAGCCACAACTCTCCGCGATTCAAGCTGAAATCAAACGATCAAGACTATAAACGAGCTCCTCTCATCGAGCTCTTGCGCTTGGTATACTCGTCCGCCTGCGTCGATCGCTGGAAGTTGAAGAGCGGTGATGACAGTGACAGAAAGGAGGGTCGAGGAGAGAGAAAACGCAGGAGAAGGATTTTTTTTTTCCTTTATTTCTCTTCTTTTCTCTTATTCTCTTCGATAACTATTCATTTCCACTTTTTGTTTTTTAATACTTACTCTTATATATCTCTCCCTATGATTATTTAAATTAATAAGAAATAATTATTGACAACTCCTATAGGTTTATATTATTACCAATTAATTATTGACCCTTAAATATAATTCACTAATAATTATTTGTAACTTCTTAATTTTTGACGAATAATTATATAAGTATATCTCTAATCTATATGTTAATAATTAATTAACAATACTAATTAACATTAGTCAACAAATTAAAATTACTAATTCTACAAATAGGAAAATAAAATCACCTTAATATTATAAAAAGTCATATTAAAATATTTTTATGACTTCCCTCGGATTCTCTAGAGTTCGGGATATTACAAAACTTTTAAGATTTTTATGAAGAAATGGACTTTAAATTGTGTTTTTGATTTGATTTTTGTATTTGATTTTATATTTTTGGTGTTTTTTTTCTTTTTAATTCTCTCAAATAAATTTTGCTCACTCAACAAAATGTCAACCCCTTAACCCTAAAATTAGAGATGAATTTATAGGCAAATGGGTGATTTGGTACTATTCACTGCCTATGTGGCATGTGGGACCCACTGGTGGGCCCACTTGTGGTCCCACAAACGGCTTGATTTTCGATTTTTCACAAAATTGGTTCACATGATACGTGCATCGACATAAGTCATGAAAATTTATCCTGGGTACTCCCGAGACTCATTTTCGGACTTTATTTCAGCACGAACCCCGAAGATGTGAAAATAATCCAATGGATCCGATTTCTTATCTTAGGATGATTAGTAACAATCGAGTCAATCGGATATTCCGAACTCGTTCTACCAAGAGAAATGTCATCACCACTAATGGACCCCTTAAGGATCACTAATAGGACCGACAAGTGGGCCCCACTAGGGCCACTGTGGGCCCCATCAGCAAACCGATCTGATTTTTATGAAATTGGTCCGTATGATGCACAGAGTGTCATATGACACCAGGGCGCATCCTGGGCGAACCCGAGATGCGCTTATGGGTCTCGTTTTGCCAAAAATGTGAAAAAAGTGCTAAGAGTTGCACTTTTTAGACTCTGATCATTGCTTCGAGATCAAGTTCCTCGGATAATTCAACCTCTTTTTAGTAGTAGAGGCTATCATCATTGAGTCTATTTTTGGGGCAAAAATTGAGCGTCTTCAGGCACCCTTTACACTTGTATTTGCATGAGACATGCATAAATAGTGCTGTAAACGCATTGAAAATAAAAACATTTACAAAATTGTTTCTGAGATCCCAACAACCACTGGTCAATAATAGATTTTAGCAAAAAAAAGGAAAATGGAATCAATGCTTTGTGTGGACCACAATGTCGCGAAATAGACTGACAATACCCAAGACCATTTCACAACAAACAAAAACAAAACATTCAAATATCAAATTTCATTAAAAAGTTACTTGACTTTTTTTCCTTTCACAAAAACACAACAGCTTCTGGTCCACCAACGCACAGCGATCACTCCAGATATAAGTTACTAAACCATTAAATCTTCCAAACAAAGCTTCTTAATCGATTATCTAGGTTCCTTGTCTATAACAAAGAAATTACAGCTACTCTTTTTGTCGATTGAGAGAGACTAAAGACAAAGGTGAAAAGGGAACAACGTTTTAGGGTTTTGTCTTAGCCTTTCAACCTTTCACCATCGAAAGCATCATCGTATTACGTATTGTTTTTTGGGTTATTTCATGAAAAAATGATGTCGTTTTGATAGTGGAGGGGGTGGATTTGCGTCGGCGAAACAGTAGCATTTTGAATGGTAACGGAGCCCTAACGCCAAACGCGCTCATTTTGAGTATCCTTCCCTTCCTATACTTTCTTGATAACGAATTGTTGAAAGCTTGTGAGCTACTAATATGCTCTGTCAAACTTTCAGGAAAAGGGCCACGTGTGCATCACGCACGAAGTTCAGGTGCCCAATAGGTGAGTGTTTCAAAAAAGGATTAAATTTAACATTTTGTGAAAGTTTAAGGGTAAAAATATGTGTTTAGCCCTTATCTTATGAATAAATTGTAACACCCCCTTTTCGATCTCATAGGATTAGAATAGGGGACGTTGCATTCTATGCCAGAGGCGCATACAGTCTTACTTATTAGTACAGAACTAGTATCAGTGGAAACATAATATAGTAATTAAATGTTCATTTTATAAAATCTTTAAAATATATAGCGAAAGTCTTAACAATCCAACTTGCCTAAATAATTCGGTTATAAAAATTTGAGAAAATTTAAAAATAAAACCTTTAAATACAATAGTGGTAACCCATTAAACATTTTTAAAATGTTAGGCAAATCCTTTAGAAAATCTCAAGTGTTCCCTTTGGAAATCCACTCAAGAAAAATAAACAAAACCATTAATAAAACATTATCAAGGTGATAGTAAATTCTCAGGAGTCCTTTACACACATTTAATATTTCAATTCAAATAAAAGGAATCTTAAGAGAAAACATCCTCAAAACCAACTTTAATAAATTCCAAGATATCAAAAGTCCAATCTAAAAATTGAAGTCGAAGTCCATATGAATAAATCAAGATCCTCAAGAGTTTAAAGGAATAAACAATTGTGCTTAGTGAAACATAAACCCCACGCACATTCAAACCAATACTCTCATTATTTTTAAAACCTAACACATGCCATGAGTCTGTAGTAAAAACTCACTCAAATCTGTAAAACAAAAGTTTTTCTCTAGCTACAGGTACTCGCGATCCATAGTAAACAAATCTTCAACCTACGTGAGTTTAGAAAACATCATGTTGAGTATAAAACTCAGTGGTACTCAGCAATATATATGCATCACATAGCAAACAGATATGGTTCATTGAAACCATACACAACATCAATATACATATATCATATATAATCAAGACATCCATGGCCTAAGAGCATATTACATAAATTAAACATCTAACCAAGCCATACAAATACATGTTGCACACAGTATGAGTGGTTATGTACACATTTTTTTATGATAATTTGCATACTATATAACCATATGGATTTTATTGCCACAATCTGCATGTTATAGATTCACATACACTAATCTGTAGACAATCTGTGTTGCAATAATTTGTCAATTACGTTTATTATTAATATTTTACTCATTAATTCAAATAATTGGGCCTTAACAGTAACTCAGAAGAAACAGAAGCAGAACAGGTAACAGAACAGTGTCTGATAACAGTCAGACTAACACTAGCTAATCAGCCTTTCACAATAGACTTAAAAAGTCTTGCACATATAGAATCAGTAGAGTGTGTCCACTCTTCATGAAGACACTCGTGTGTTTGGCATATGACCATAGCGCAATCCAAATCAGATCTCATAGCATGCTTTATTTCACAAACACATAACAATATTCTAGCAACTACTCAACTAAGACCACAGTAAGAGCCCATTAGTTCTTTTTTTAATTTGATCTAGTTTAATTTCATTTTCAATTATTTATCTCACATGCATAAGACAAATAGCTCCAGCCACTTGATTAAGGTAGCATTAATCCACATGTATCTTAGTCCAATATCACTGAAGATGTCAAGTAAGTAAGAATACTTGTTACATAGCACTTAGTTTTCCAAAATATAACTTCAAATTAACATCATAACAGTACTTGGTGCATAGCATTATCAAGTCATAAGCACACACTTAGTTCATGGTAGGTCATAGGTCAAGCAAGTTAACATCATAATAGCAAAGTTCTAATGTGTTTTCAAACCGCCCAATTTATTATACAAGCAAGTATAATATTTGTGACATCCCGACCCGGCAAAGCGATCTTAAGAGGGCGGGTAGAGCAGGGCTCCTAGCGAGCTTTTAGGATGGCAAACTAGCTAGGGTAATGGAATGCGGGACATAGGAATAAATCAGATCATATATTGAAAAGGGGGTAACTAATCATTAGAGGCACCTTTTGGTGGAATGGTTGGAGAGTTGAAAGAACTTTAGGGTTAAGCGTGCTCGTTTGACAAAAATTCTAGGATGGGTGACCTCCTGGGAAGTTTCCATTTCACCTGCGGGACAAAACCGTGCGAGTCTTGCCAGTCTAATATGGGATGGATCCGGCTTAATTCAAAGTGGACAATTCCTCTGGCGGTTGGAGTCAGGGCGTTACAATATCACATATCAAATTTAGTTGAAGGCATATGAAGAACCAATCAAATCTCACCTTAGCTAAGTTTATTCCAATTTGTAATCACACAACCCATAGCATTGGACTTCAATAGATTATTAGGATAAATAACCCATCATATCATAACCAACTAACCAATATCCCTAATTTATTTTCATAGTCTAATACTAAATCAAAGTTAACACAATTTCGACATTCAAACTACATTAAATTCTTAGGTTATAACAACAAGTATAATTAAGTGATAGTTCTTAATTAAAATCAACTAAACATGATTCATATCTTATGTATTCTCCATTAATGTTCATATGATACTTTAGTCTCATTTTAAGAGAATTCTAAGGAAAACCACATCAAAGATACATTAGGTATGCATTTAGAGGGTTTAGGAAACATTCAAAGGTAAAAAATACAACGTAACATTGACAGGGACAGTGGAGAGCATGGGCTAGGTGTGCTAGACGGCATGGTCATTTTAAAGGGTCACAAAATACACCTATAGCCAATAGGAAGCACGGGCTAGGCGTGCTACACGGCATGGCCGTGCTAGAAGGCCAGTTTCAGCAATACATAGCATGAGCTGGGTATGCCCAAACCAGTTTTACTATTTGATCATAAATTGAGCTATGATTATCCAAATTCGACATAAGAGGATGCGTTGGAAAGCTAATAAATAAATCTACAAATTTTATGAAGGATACTAGTGAAAATCTAGGCCTCTTAGATGCCAAAATAAGTAATCAATCTGAATATATAAGTTTGAGGCTATGCCAGAACTAGTTCTGGTATTTAGATCATAACTTGGGCTACAAGCATCTAAATCAGACACAAGAAAATGTTCTGAAAAGCTAAGAAGTAGAGCTAAAATTTTTGTGAAGAGCTCAAATACAGATGAAAAAAGGAACCAAAAATAAGTTCAAAATTGAACCAATAACACATACAACATCAAAGTTTATCAATTCAAGCAATTTACATAGAATTTTCAATTTCTACACTAAAAATATCAGTTCTTAAAATCAATAAATGAGAAAATAATGGTATTCATGATCAACAACACCAATAATTAAAATCAAACTAAACATATAATTACAAAGCACAAACCTCAAAATCACACGATTACAACTAACTTCACAATTATGCCTTCCCTTTGCCCTTGTCAACCTTAGAAGGTTCACCCTTCTCTATAGGCATAAAAATAAAAATAAAAAAACAAAACACCACAAATAACCATTAGAGATTCATAATCTCCTAACAACACTAACTTCAAAAATATGATCATATTAGAAACAACATGTGGGTTGCAGAAATAAAATCTTATCTCGATTATGAAATGCCTTCAATGATCACAAGCTAATTGCACCTTAATCTTCTAGCTTAAATCACCACTCTAATACCACTTACTCTCTCAGCTGGTTATTTGATTATAGATTCTAACGATGGAAGATAAACTTCTTTCTCTTCCTCTCTCTCTCCCTTTCTCTTCACGCTTGTGTGTTGGTGTGTTGGTGAAGGTGGCGGCATTCTCATCTAAAATGAGGGTGTCGACCACTCTTTTTAGGTTTAGGGTATTCGTTTATTTTATTTTATTTTTTTATTTCTTTTTTCTTTTAAGCCCACAATTTAATAAGTCTAATCATACAACCCAAAATCCATTTAATAAAATACCCATAAATAGATATTAATTACATATATATAACTATATTTTAATTAATCCATTTTTAGAATAATACTTAACAATAATCAATAACTCATATCTTGAAATCAAATCTCAATCCCAATATTTAGGTGTACTTAGAACTGCATTATATTAAATTCCATAACTAGGCTTTCTGAGGTAAAGATTCACAGTTTGCAATCCAAAAATCGTTTTATTGCATAAACCATCAAACAAATAACATGTAATGCATGAATTATTATTTAGACTCAACAGTAATGAAATAACATCCCAAATTCCAAAAATTAGGGTGTTACATAAGTACACATGACATTTACTATAAATATCATTTTACACATTATTTCTTCACCTTTTTTTCTTTATTTAACATTTGTATTTAATCCTTTCATTCTCGTATTTTTATTAACTAGTCCTCCTATTTTTTTACTTTCTAAATTTTCTTCTAAACTTTAATGACCTTTTTGCTCATAACTTATCTTTGATACTGCATTTTCTTAACTCTTAAACTTGATTTTTTTTTTTTCAAGGTTAATTTGACTCTAATGTTTTGCTTGATACATTATTACATCCTTTCATCAATTTTTTTCTACTTTGTTTGTCAAATTACTATCCTTGTATCTGCTAACTATTTTATGTCATGTGATTTGTCCATATATTTAGTAGAAAAGTATAAAGAATTAACAAAAGAGCATAACATTATAACAAAGGTAAAACTATGTATTTCTAAAAATATATTATATGTTTTAAGAAAATATGAAAACAAAATAATATTTTTCAAAAAATATAATCAAACTTTACATTTGCCCCTCAAAATTCAAATAAATTATAGTTTGGTTCCTCAAATTCTAACTTCCTTTCGTTTTATAAATTCCTAAAATTGCAAAATAAACTCTAATTTTTTAAAGTTTAATGATTCAAACAGTAACAAATATTATAATTTACAAAATTTACAAGGATGTAAACACAATATTACTTAATTAATCAAGTGTGGTCCAATTAGTTTTCTCTCTCATTTATGTGGAAAATGAGAGATTTCAAGTTTGATAATGTCAACTATGAAAGTTTTTCATCAATTTGATGAGCAAAAAGAATGAGTATCTCTATTGTGCAGTTCACAATAATCTTTTTACCCATTGAACCTCTCAATGAATAAAAAAAAACAACATTAATATTTTAATATTTTTAAACAAAAAAGATAAATCTCCAATTTTATTTTTTATTCTATTTATACCAAAAGAATTTCAATTAAGTTTTTAGTGATTCAAATGGTAAAGGACATTTGAATTTCTGGAGGATTTCTGCAGATTTATTAAAAAAAACACTTACACAGTAATGAAGCCGGAAAGAAAAGAAAAAGAAAACTTTGTTCTATATTGGTAACAAACAACAATAATAATAATAATAATAATCTAATTTTAGCACAAATAAAAACCAAAATAAATGAATCTTGACCAACTAAATTTTGCTCGGGTTTAATCGCAGCAAAATCTTTTCACCTGTTTATGCGGGTGTATTTAATGAAAACAAACTCAAGAGCTCTTCTCATATTATAATATAAGTCTGCATTATCAATTGAATCATAACTCACAAGTATTTTAGAGTTTTTTTTTATATATTTCATGGTCATTTAACGGAAAAACCAACTATTGGATCTTATAATATAATAAAGTTATAATGCAATAATTAAATAATGTAATTTTAAAAATTAAGGTTCTTACTAATGTATTTAAGCAAAATAAAGAACTACATATAATTACTCCTTTTATTTTTCTATTCTGGATTTTTAGTTAAGTCATTAGTGGCTCAACTCAACCAGTAATTTATATTTGAATTCGATGAACGTTTTCTGTAAATTTATTGGAAAAAAAAAATACTTGTAGAGAAATGCAATTAAAAAAATAAAAGAAAAAATAAGTTCTGTCTTAGTCAGAAAAAAAAAAAAAAAAAAATCAAATTTTAGCAATATAAATAAAGCTATGGGTACGCGTCGCCCTCACATCTTAAAGAAAAGAAGAATTATCTGCGGCACGTTCTTTATGTCTCCCAATCAAAGAATCAAATAATACATTAAAGAAACGGCCTTGCGAGTAACGACAAAACCGCCATCACACTTTCTGTTTCTCTTCTTTTCTCCACTTTCTACTTCCACTTCCCCCACTAATACTCCGCCATGAAAGCATCTTATTGAGAACCCACTTTCTTCCTTTCCTTCTTTTCGTTTCTGATAATTTAACACTTCACGGTTTACACTGCTATGCCTTAAGTGTACTGTTTTGTTTCTGCTGCCTAAGTACTCTCTCTCTCTCTCTCTCTCTCTCTCTGATTTGCTCATACAGAATGTGCTTGCTTCAATCAATTTTCTTCATTTTGCTGCTTTTGCGTTTTTATTTTTGTCTTTAATAATTGTTTGACGTGACTGTAGGAAAAGGACACGACAAGTGAAGATGGGTAGGGTTTTAAAAGGGATTTTGTGGTTCTGGGTACTATGCATTGCAATTGTAGAAGCAAAGTATGTGAAATACAAAGACCCGGAACAACCGGTAGGAGCTCGTGTTAAGGACCTAATGAGTAGAATGACTTTAGAAGAAAAAATTGCTCAAATGGTACAAATAGACAGATTGATTGCCACCCCTCAACTTATGAAGACCTACTCCATTGGTATATCCACATTTCTTTTCTTTTCTAATTACTCCATTTGTAGTTAATATTTTTTTTTTCTTTTTTTTTTAAATTTAAATGCTGATATTGTTTTTCCTGCTGCAATTACTTTTAATTAATGTTTTTTTTGTCCCTTTTGAGGAGCATTGCATTTGTCTATTGTCAAAGTAAAATTAATTATTGCGTTCATCGTCATTTCCATTCTTGGCTCTTTTTTTTTTTTTTTTTTTTTTTTTTTTTTTTTTTTTTTTTTTTTTTTTTTTTTTATATTATAACAAAAA
>CANUEP010090636.1:0-32048 GCA_947857235.1 Jatropha podagrica
TGGATGCACTAGGGAGAAAGAGGAAAGTGCGGCTTTAATTGATGGAGGAGATGGTAGATTGAAGTCTAGAGTTGAGAAAAAGTGGGTGAAAGATGTTTCGCAAGATTTGAAAGTGTTGTGGGATGATGGATATGGAACTAACACAGTAAAGGATTATCTTGATGTCGCCAAGGATATGATTAGGCCTGATGGAGGGCCACCTCGTTGGTTTTGCCCGGTTGAATGTGGGCAACCTCTAAAAAATTCTCCAATTCTTCTGTTTTTACCAGGTAATTGTTGTCGCCTGGTGGAGAACTCTAAGTTGAGATTTGACTGTGTGAAAGAATATTTGGTACTTGATCAGTTTTTGGTGGATTCAACTTTTAGCTGTGTGATCTTTTAGGATTTAAAATTTTGAATTTTTATTTTGGTATTTATGCATGCAGGGATCGATGGTGTTGGCTTGGGACTTACTTTGCACCATAAAGCTCTTGGGAGGTAAGTTCTTTTGTTTCTGCCTTTATTATAACTTAAATATGTTTTTGTTTAGGTTTTTGCAATTAAGTTCTGAATTATCCATCTGAAAAAATGGAAGTGAAAGCATCCTCTATGATGACTGTTCCCAGAACACAGATTGCTAATATTCTAATGGAATCTATTTGCCGATTGAAAATTCACATTAGAAGGAAATTCTGTATCAGCATCCTCTTTTAAAACTGTTTGAACGAATCCAAATTTATTGCATTGATGCTTTTTGGCAAAGGAAGCTGTCAATATATGTTTGAATACATAAATATAATCCTTGTAGTACTACATGACCTATTGATGTCTGAATTCAATGCCTTTGGGCCATTTTTTTTTTTTTTTTTTTTGTGCATGAGGGTGTGTGCTGTGTGATTTCATACAAGGTGCATGAATTACCCTGTTTCAAAGAACTAGTTAACGATCTATCTTCTTCCAATTTCATGTTGTAACCAGTGTAAAATTTGTAATGCCAAATGGTTAATTCATGTTTGAAAACGTAATTTTCATAAGTGCAGGGTGTTCGAAGTTCGGTGTCTTCATATTCCAGTGTATGACAGAACACAATTCGAGGGTATTAGTCTTTGAGCCTGCAAACTTATTGGATTAACCTTTTCGAGTTATTAATGCAACTGTGTTGATAATTCAATAAGACAAATTTCATTTCGTGTAGTATTGGTGAAATTTGTTGAAGAAACTGTCAGAATTGAGCAAGCTTCATCACCAACAAAGCCCATTTATCTAGTGGGTGATTCTTTGGGGGGATGTCTAGCACTTGCTGTTGCTGCCCGTAATCCTAATATTGACCTTGTATTGATACTGGTCAATCCAGGTCTGTTCCCAGCTAAACAGGAATCTTTTTGGCTCTTATCTTTGGTTTTTTCCTTGTTGCTACTCTCCATGTTAGTCTGACATTTATAGCTTCTTTTTTTTCAGCTACATCATTTGGCAGGTCACAGCTACAACCCTTGCTTCCTGTCTTAGAGGCTTTACCTGATGGGTTTAGTGATGCAGTCCCCTATCTTCTTAGCGTCATTATGGGTACGCCATACATGATCTCTTTCTCTATATTTCTATTTTTTTATTCTTCTAGCTTTTACTACTTATAACATATCCCCAGTAAATGCACCATACTTGATCCTGAATCTGGATCTTTTTGATGCCTGAAAAATTGAAAACTACCGTGTTTGATTGATTTGCGATGAAGTATGAATTCATAAACTATAACTTAAAGAATTCATCACAGCTTAAATTGGGAGAATAATTTAAGTTAATCTTGTTGAAGCCTCTGTCTCCTAGTTGTAGTATTTCCACTGCCTACTTCTGCACTGATTTTTTTGTAAAAGATGAACATAAATACAAAAAGTTTTTCTTTCTGGCCCGTTGCATGGCTTGTATTATGCCTAAAATCCTGAACCTGTACTCCTTGAAAATTTATGCACTTTATTTAACAGTTTAAATCTGGGGACATGTAGTGTGACTTTACTTGAATAACCCTTCGATTCGTATTAAACTTAGCCAACATTTTTAACATCTCATTCAGATATCGTTAGGCTTTAACTGTCAATATTAAGAATAACCTTTTATTCTTCTCATCCAAAAAAAGAAACTTGCTCTTTTTTTTTTTTCTAATTTTCATGACCAGGAGATCCACTGAAGATGGCAATGGTTGATATTGACTACGCGCTTCCTCCTAGATCAAAAATTGAAAAACTCTCTGGCAATCTTGTTGATTTGATACCACTACTTTCTGTAAGAAATTAAGAACAGTGCTGCCTAGAGTTCTTTTTATTTCTTTCCTTTTTAATTGTTTTTTGGTCTATTGTGCTGTGTTTACTTTCCCACAAATGGGGTTTTTTTGTTTTGAATATCTATCTCCTGGACACGAAATGGTCAGAATGGTAGATGAAATTGATACTGAATTCCCACCATGTTGCTAATTTTCTGTGTTTCTGAATATACTATACTCCATACTTGGCATGTTTAGCACTATTGTGTAAACACAGTAATATATCAGAAATCCTGATAGGTGTTTCAAAGTGCTTGTTACAGTCGACTGGCAAGTAATTGAAAGGAATATGATGTTAGCCATGTGCTGAATAAGGCTATCAGTAACAAGATTTTAGAATTCTACTTCAGCTGTTGGAAAATACCAATATTTTGTTCTGAAATTTGAAAATTTTCTTGTGCAATACTTATCAGATCTCTCACCGACTCAGTTCTGTGAGCAAAAATAATAAAAAAAGAATGATGAATGATTAACCATTCTATTTTCTAAGAATTTTAGGTAGAGTTCAACCATCAAATAAAAAATTTATTTTATTTTCATTTGGTTCAGGGTTTAGGGTTTAGTATTATCAACCTTGCAAATGATTGATCTCATGCAGTTCATTCAGTGACCCAAGTTATTTTGGGGATAATGTTATCTTTAAACACTAAATAAGGGGAAATGGCTGTACATAAAAATAAAATAGGTGATTTAGATGTTGTGTGATTCAAAAACTGACTTTGTTCTGAAGTAAAATAAAATGATTAATGTGCATTCAGGTTATTTTTACTATTTTATCTGTTTAAATATTATTCTTAGGACTATGCAGATATGTTAATATCTTTATTTTCAGGTTTTGGCCGATATCATTCCAAAGGATGCTCTTCTTTGGAAGTTGAAACTGCTTAAATCAGCTGCTGCTTATGTAAATTCACGTCTTTATGCTGTAAAAGCTGAAGTGCTGGTGCTTGTTAGGTCTTCATTCTCCCTTGACTTAATGTTGTTCTTTTATTCTTTCAGCATAATGAATTATATCTGTCTCCTCTGGTTTGCGTATCAGATGTTTCCTAAAAGTAATTTGGAAATTGGCATCTTGATCTTTAATTTAATATAATGATCTACTCACCGATCATGATGCATCTCTAACTACTATGCTGAATGATACAATTTGATTAATGTTGCTGAAGGAAATGTGGCAGATTGTAAAATTTTAAGCCTTAATTCACTTTTCTAATATAGAATCTTATGACCAACATTTTCATAGGTTAAAGAGACTCTAGCGTGCTTTATCAGGTTTCATAAAAATTTGTGTAAGACACCATGAAATCCCTCAAAAGCTAATGTTTCTTTAGCATCCTAAGAAACATGCCCAGAGGTTACAATGCAGATTTCCCTATAATGTGAAGTTTTTGAATTATCCTCCCAATCTCCCAGTATCCTTATCCAATAAGAGTTTTCTATCTTAAAGTAATGAGTCAAAATAGCTATGCCTAAAAGTTCTTTACACCAGTTGTTTTTTCCAAACATCAAGGTGCATGCCTTTTTTGTTCTGTTTCCTGTGCTATTTTTTTTAAATAATGGGAACAGCTGAAAGTTTCCTAGACTAAGGCATTTAGTAGCCAGGTTTAGACAACTGTATTTGTCTATGTAATTGTTCATTATCGCTTGGCACGCCTGTATACATCTGACATTTTTTCCTTATCAGAAAATAATGCTTAGCCCTAATTTTTACATGCTTGATTTTCTTTCTGATATTGCATTCTTCTCATTTTAAAATTGGTAAAGATCAATGGAATATTGAAGTTTGTTGGTGTATTCATTATAGTGGCAAGGATTATTTGCTCCCTAGTTGCGACGAAGCCAAGCGTCTAAACAGTTCACTACAGAATTGCATAGTTCGTAACTTCAAAGACAACGGGCACACACTTCTACTGGTATGTGAGACGAAGCACCTTATGCATCCCAAATAAATGTATTTATGTGTGTATATGTGCTCATGTATGGCCTTGGATGAATTAATGTAATTTTGGAGACTTCTTTTACACACTTCTAAGTCTTAAATCACTAGACCTTCTGGATATATCAAAATTTTGCGTCAGCTGTTCAAGTTGAGTCAATGACTTAAATCACTGATCATTGAATGAGAACTTATTGGGGTCAGCTCTATGTTGACCATCTTGTGTGTATTCAGTTTATCTCTTGATAAAATGGTCCTCGGATGGAATCCCATTTCTTTCTCCTTAAAGTTCAGTTTCTCGTGAAGGGGGTTCATTTTGGAAGCAAGTTTCAGGGATTAACTGCTCTAGCTGTTGTTTTACGATGCCTCTCTCGATCAGAGAAAGTGGTGCCACAGTTGCTTCAAGGCTATGTGCTTTGTATATTTTCTTTTTGTGCTTTTGTTTGGACGTGTTCTTAATGCATTTTTTATCCATAAGCCCCAAATCTGAATCGATAACAGTTGAAACAAACGCTGAATTTTGATATTGATTGCACACATGAAATTAAAATACACATAAATGCAGATGTTTAGATAATGGCACTTAGCATTCTTGTTTTCCAAACATGCGCTGTGAACTGAAAGTATTTCATGCAAATTGTCATGTATAATGGTATACAATAAGATTTTGAACATATAATGACTTACACTGAACAACTAACCCAACTTCATTAGTTGTGTATATAGCTTGTACAGTTATTTTCCTGAACAGAAGCTTCTTTCTTTACTGCCCCAAGCTTCAATTCTTTAACACTTTCACTGGAGGACAAGCTTGAATTTTGTTTTGTCTTCTTTTTTCCTGCATTAATATAGTTATCTCTTTTGATCACAGGAAGATGGCATTAATTTGCTCACTATTATTAAAGGTACTGGAAAATACCGCCGTTCAAGGAGGCTTGATTTTGTCTCAGACATTCTACCTCCCAGCCTGTCAGAATTCAAAAGTGTCAGTAATGAAGTACCTGGGTAATTCAGCAGATTTGTCATATGTTGTCTCTTAATGAACAGTTTGGGATTCAATTTGATCTAGCTCACTGAAATCTAGGAGTGGGCATTTGGTTGATTTTGTCTGACGAGTGCATACAAAAAAATGAACTGAATTATTTGTAGAATCAAACTGAACCAATTTGATTTGTTTGGTTTTTCAGTTTTAAGTCAAATTAATTTGGATTTTAGGATTTTTAGTTTTTTTTTTTCCAGTTTTGCATAATAAAAACTGAACTGAACCAAAAAAAATTCTTTCCTTTTTGTATTAAAACAGAAATCAAACCAAATTTCTTAAAATTCCTGTAGTTTCTAAGCAAGGTTGATTAACCCTTTCTTTTCTATGTACTTGAAGTAAATTTTTAGAACTTCAATTTCAATTGTGGGCGCTTTTTTTTTTTCCCCTGTTTGTGGCTACACTTGTCTTTTTCTTTTATGAGTTTGACAATTGAAGTGATGCAGATGAAAAGGTAAAAAACTCCTTAAGTTGCTAGCATGCTTATCCTTGATCAGACTTGTTGGTCAGTTGGTCTAGCTAATAATCAAATTCACATATATTGCAGGCTTTTGAACTTTGCTGCTGGTTCTGCTATGTTCTCAACTCTGGACGATGGAAGGATAGTGAGAGGTCTAGCTGGAGTTCCAAATAAAGGTCCTGTCTTATTGGTTGGCTCCCATATGCTGATGGGAATTGAAGTTTTTTCCCTTATTGGAGAATTCTGGAGAGAGAAGAACATTCAAGTGCGTGGTCTAGCTCATCCAGTACTATTTAGTAGGAGGTTTGAGGATTCATCCAGTGAATTTTCTTTAGCTGATTGGGTTAAAGTGGCAAGTGCAGTACCCGTCTCAGCAAGCAATATTTTCAGATTGCTTGCAACAGAAGCACATGTGCTTCTTTATCCAGGAGGTGTACGGGAGGCTTTGCATTACAAGGTCCATCAACTTTCTTGCATTCACTTCAAATTTTTTTTTTTTTTTCGGAAGCTAAATCATGGATATAATTTTCTGTTGTTTTTCCTAATCGAATCAACAATATTGATTTGATTTCATCAAACGAAATGTTAATAGGCTGGTAGAGGATAAAAAATATTAAGGTTGCTTTATATATTCACAGCTTATTGTTTAGCCAGGTAACATACTAGTAGTTTCAGTTTTTCCCAGCCTGAAGCAGAGTTGCTTGTATGATACTGCACCGCCATTACTATTTTATTTATTGCTTATTTTCAATGCTTCCTTCCAGTCATAACAGTTGTGTGATTTCCAGGGTGAAGAGTATAAGTTGTTTTGGCCTGAGCAGCAAGAGTTTGTGAGAGTTGCTGCAAGGTATGGGGCTACAATTGTGCCATTTGGTTCTGTAGGAGAAGATGATATAGCAGAAGTGAGTTTGGCTCTCTTATTTTTCCTTTTGACTGCAATATCTTATTTCAACAATAGAGCTTAGTACTGATGGTAGAGATGTTTTTGTTTCCTCCATTTCTAAACTTCAGTTTGCAGTTATTTTATGTTTATTATAACAATTCTATGCTATTGTCTGGATGTGGCAGTTTGTCCTCGATTACCATGATATAATGAAGATACCTGTGATTAATAACTATGTTAGAGAGGCTACTCTTACTGCTCCAAAAATCAGGTGATTAATCTCTATATACAATGACATTTTCCTGCTTGCTAGAAATGGAAAACCTTATAAGCTTAAAAGATACTAGCTAGAGCTTCTACATGGATTATGTTGTTGAGAAAGATCATCATCTGATTATAGGGACGAGAGTCTAGGAGAGGTTGCAAATCTAGAACTATTTATCCCGGTGCTTTTGCCTAAACTACCTGGTCGCTTTTATTTCCTGTTTGGGAAGCCCATAGAAACAAAGGGAAAAGAAGAGCTGCTTAAAGACAAAGGTTCTGCAAACGAGTTGTACTTGCAGGTAAAATCTCAAGTTAAAAGCAATATAGACTACTTGTTGAAGAAGCGAAAAGAAGATCCTTACAGGAATATCATTGACAGAACATTATATCGTGCATTACATTCTCCTTTGCATGAAGTTCCAGCATTTGATCCTTGAAAAATATATAGATAATGCATTACTTGGTCTGAAAACTTCTACACAACTATTCATTCGCTGAATGTGAATAGCGTACAAAAGAAAATATATGTAATCAATGCTGTATTACTCTGATAGTTGAGAAAAAGTTGAGCAAGGCAATTGCTTAACCTTTCATCAATGTAGAAAGAAATCATGCTTGACTAGCTCACTTGCCTAAATTTCACTTTCTTGATATCATCTGTAACAATAATCTTGTCTCTATAGAACATATTCCTTGAAATGAATTAGAGGGATTTCAGCCAACTAAGTAGCTTTCCTTGTCATGAGAAAGTCTTCATTCAGCCGAAAAAGTCCAATCCAACACGGCTTCTCATGAGCCATTTGCTCTCATCGCCACCAAAAGTATAGGTCTCCCTCGTACACTGCGTGATGAGACCCCACCTGACGGTTCCACATCTTGACCGCAGTGCCACCACTGATTCAACTTCTCGCTAACAACAATTTGTACAGCCTACAGCTTATATTGTTATTATTATTATTATTGTTGTATTCTTTTTAAAAAAAAAAAAAAAAAAATTTAAGTTGTTGCCTTGCTGAGAGCGAGATGAGGAAATAATTATACTTTTCAAATTGAGTGGAAAGTGATTCTCCCAACTTCTTAGAATAATGGGAAGACAACGATGTTCAGTTTTGTTAGATGTTCTGTGTTCTGACTCATGCTGTAATAATGTTTCTCTCAGTTCAAGATATTTTCTTTCATCTAAAAGAATAATAAAAAAAAAATAAAGGAACTGTCTTCCAGGAAATGGAGGTCAGAATCTAGAATAAGCAGAACGTGGTTCTGTCAACTTCTTATTCAATGGAAGAGGTGAAAATTCTTCAATATCTGACTCGTGCCTGATGAAAAAAAAAAAAGCTTACCTTTAAGTAATCTCTTAGATAGTTAAAGTTGATTCTGTTGCCTTTTCTTTCGCTCCTCTATGCCCATCAGGTGAGCATCATATATTCTGCATGCTGAAGCTACACCAAAATGATTTTGCCAAATTCATGAATATGTAGAATATGATTCTGAATGTAAATTAGAGGGAATTTCACATTGCAGAGAAGATAGCAGCATATGTCCATTACTGGTAAATCGAATCTTACATCAGTTCATTTGAGGGTCTATATAGGAGTAAGTAACAGAAGCATTTTCATAAAGCAGGAGAGTAATACAGTGCTTTACTGGAGAAAGGTCAAGTTATGTCTGGGTTTAGTTACCCATACAGAAGCTTTTCCGCCTCCAATTCAGCAAAAATCGATGATTACAGCAAGCCAAACTATGCCTCCGATCATGTGTGCCGGCCAGTCATCGTTGATGCTGAGGGGAGGAAGAGTCCAATTGTTTTCTTTCGTCCAACACAGAACTCAGACTACTGTGTTACTACAAGAACTGAAACAATTGTTCAAGAGAATGTTATTTCGCCTTACTCACTGGAACACAAGCCTATTCCTTACAGGTCACCTAATTCACCGGAGGGTTATGAAGTTGTTGAAGAAAGGTGGCATCTCCCTCCAAGCCCACTTAAGGATTGCTCACCAAAGGTTGATGAATGGTTTACCAAAGTGCAAATTGAGGCTAGCAGACCCAGGTTTAGCCCTGTGAATGCATCAACATGGCACCAGACTGCTAAACCCACTGGGTTTCAAGGCAATACTGTTAGCTATGGCAGTGAGTTAAATGACCAAAGCAAAAAAGAATGGGAAAAGCCGAGTGGTAATGCATACGAAAACAACTATGATTACTTTGGCAAGTACAATAGCAACACGGAGCCATGGGCTAAGCGAAGTCAAACAACATGGGGTGCACCACCCAATTCCATCCTCTCAAAACCAACGAATGGTACCAACACAGACACAAGATACTTCAACGGAACTGGGAAACCTTCTGGCACTGCTGCTCCACCTTTCTGTCACACAGGACCAGCTTATGCAGAAAGCACTGAGCCGCCCATGATCACCCATGGTGGGTGGGTAAGGCCAAGTGCGTCAACATGGGCCTCAGCACCCGACTCTAAACTCTCCAAACCAACAAGTGATATTAACACAGCCATAGGGGTTCTAAAAGAAGCTGCAAAGCCTTCTGTCTATACTTCTCCAAACTCCAGACATACTGAAACAGGCTATACAGAAACCATTGACAACAGGGAAGCTGCAAAGAGATATGGCAAGCTCAACCTGTCGTCCCAGCCATACGCAACAGAAGATAAGTATACAACAACAATTGACAGTAGGGAGGCTGCAAGGAAGTATCATGGAACAACAGTGTGAAATCAGTATCTAGAGGGAATGAAAACATCTGTTTAGTTGAACCAGAAAATGCTTCCTGAGATGATTTTAACAATGCTTGTCTCTTATATGCTGTTTATAAGTGAATGTAATATGATAACTACCTGCATCCAACTAATTAAATTAGCCTCCTGATATAGCTGCTCAAATAAGCTATCCTTCTAAGCAACGATATTAAATTAAAGGAGAATTCCTACTTAATGGTTTTTTATCTCCTTCTTCTCTTATGCATCTTCTTCTGGCCATGATTTGCATTTCAAGTTCAAGATATGCACAGGTTTCTCAAGTTAGAATTTTTTTAACTGCTCAATGTATGGTCCGACACGGGTTCTTTCCCCAAGAAGAAGAAAAGAAGGGAACCGTCCAGGATCATCTATAATGTACAATTGAGTTTATCTTACTTGCTATCATGTAATGCATAATTACTAATAAAAATTGGTCAAGAAGGCATTTGCAAGGCTAGTCAACATGATTCAGAGATGTGAGTCTTAAGCCTTTTACTTGGTTTTATATTTTAATTAGCAGAATCAGACATGTTTGAATTGAATATATTTTATTTAGTTTTTAGGGTTCTTAACCTATAAATACTTAGTTTTCAGTTTTGTAAATGGAGACAACAATTTATGTGATTTGTTCAATTGAATTCATTATTCAAGCTTATCAAATACAATTAATCTTTACAGCGTTCAATTTTTTGCCATGATATTTTCTATTCATATTTCTAGTTAAGTATTGGATCAAGATTCGCTGTTCCATGCAAGAGGAATTTCCTATTTCGGGATTTAGGGTTACTAAATTTGGATTTGAGGTATACGAATCAAATCTGATTTTAGAGCATGAAGATACAATTCTTGGAGTTCCGCATTAGAACTTGCATGTACTTTTGCCAGTTCTTATATGGTGAATTCTTCCTCTTCATTTTTTTTTTTTTTGGGGGAAAAAAATATTTTGGTCTTTCTTTTATCATCTACCTTTCTAGTTTTCGTGTTTAGAGGGAAATGTAAGAAAGAACTATAAAATACATAATACTTTCTATAAATTGGAGAATTTCAACGCATATCAGGGAACACGCAAACAAAGAATTTTTAGTCTTAAAATAGCAAAGACAGGGAGATGAGGAGATACCATGAAAGTATGGCTGGGTTCATAAGTAAACAACTTGCAAAACATCTCAGTGAACTAAACTGGGCAAAAAACTCACGTCTCTAATTTCTGTTTATTGCTCAAATAAATGGCTGTACCACCCCAAGTTATCCCAACCACTTTCTGATATTTCTTGGTGAATTAAATAATCATGATTGCTGAGGTAAAAGGCATCCTGTCTTACCCTGTACAACTCCATGTCCAAATTGTCGAAAGTTTGGTACCAGGACAAGATATTTTCCTTTGTTTCTTTGCTGTTCAGCTGGGTATTCTCTTTTTCCTGCTCATACACAACATGGATGCCAGATTTTTTCACCTGATAACCAGTTGACATAACCACTGAAACATTCAATTCATCTCCGCCTTCCAGCTGATCCCCTAACTTCCAGTGGCTTAACCATAGCATAATCTCATCCGTTTCAGGAAATCCCTGAAATGTTGGGCTATAGGTCCACCTCAGATCCTTGGTTTTATTCCAAACCTTTGTGTAATGATGATCACCAGGTCCATTTCGTAGATTATTGCATGTGTACACAGTGCATATATTTAAACCGAGGACATTGCAACCATGAGATTGGGGAATGCTAAAAGATATGGATGACCCTCCATTTTGCGGGTTGTACCAGCCTGGAACTTCATCTCCTGGAAGAAATATGCTACTTATGCCACATTCATGTAAAACCTGTGCCATTGGAATTTGGAATCATGATGAACAAAATAAATAAGGACAGACCAGTCATGCACAGATGTTCGAAAGAATAGATGAGGACATTAAAGGGTACCTGGGGAGGGATAATCCTTGATGTCATCATCATAACACTGCACATTTCAACTTCAATGCTTTCTGCAGACTTCAGGATGCACAAGCCCAATTTATTGGCCATTTCCTTGTCAAGATTGCTTATTGGCTCTAACTTGAACAGGCCCTGAACCTCAACTAATTGTTTGCAGTCGGTGAGGTTTAGCATCAATGATCGCATCAAGTTTGGTAGATTTGTAATTCTTTCCAATGCTTCACATTTTTCTGCGCTCAATTCCTTTAAACTTGATGGAAGTTTTGAAAGTGATCGGAGATTCTTGCAGTGATCTAATATAAGGATCTCAAGCTTAGTAAGGCTGTTTATGGTTTCAGGTAGGCAATAAATTGAGTTTCCACTTAAATTTAAATATTTCAGTGAGGGAAGGCTAGTGAAGTCAATGGCATCATCCGACAGATTGCAATATCCAAGACTTAGGCATTCTAAAAAATGAGGTAGAAAGGTCAATGACAAAGAGGACTCCATGCCTTGCCTTTTTGATGACCAGGACCAGAAGGTTGAATGTCGTGATATAGTAGTAGAATTGACCATACCATCTGCAGGAAGCACCTTTAGTGATTCTAATTTCCACAGTTCACCGGGCAGCTCGTCAAGTTTTGAGCACCCAGAAAGAACAAGTTTGTCAAGTGTTCTCAACATCACAAATTTTCTTGAAAGCTTCCTGAGCCTTTTGCAATCTTTCAAGTTTAAGAGAACAAGCCTCTTGAGGTCTGCAATAGATTCATGAACTTCCTCCAAATTTATGCAATCTTTCAGCTTCAATATTTCAAGATTAGGTAGCCCTGAGAAATCAGGAGTGCTGACAAGCCCATGAGAATGGCTAAGATTAAGGATTTTCAATTGTACAAGAACCTGTTTAGAAAGACAAAATAAGTTTTTAATGAAGATCCATATATAAGAGGGGAGAGAGAGAGAGAGAGAGAGAGAGAGGAAAATCATACCCTATTTCCACTCCAAACATGTTTTAGGCTGCTATATCGCATGTCAAGAACAACAAGCTTCCCCAGGTATAAATTGGATGGTAAAGATTTCAAAGGGAATCCATGCCAACACAACCATATTAAACTTTTAGGAAAATGTTCATATCCTCCGTTGAGTTTTACATAACTAAGTTGGAGCAGTTTTAATTTTTGCATCTTTGCAAATGGCTTTGTGTCAAAAACTACTTCATTTGACACAGGAAATGAGGTTGAAGTGCCAATCTCTGCAGATTCCCAGGATAAGAAGCCAAGACGAAGTCGTTTTGGCCTGGATTTGGAGATCAGGTCTTCATAACATTTTCGTTTTGCACAATTTATGCAAGAAATTGTATGCTGCTGGTCTTCCATTATACCACGCAGATTGATGGTGAGGCCTTTAATTGCTTCCGTACCCTGCTTCAAAAATGAAAATCAAAAGAAATGAAGAAAAAAATTATGAGCATCTTGGTACTGCAAAAATACATAAAAAAGCACAAGAACGAGAAGTATTTTCATACAATATCTTCTCTCAAGACAGTGAATGCATCCTCATGATACCATAGCCGGCTACGTTTCCCTGGGTTCTCGGGTGATTCTTGGCGAATAATTTCTCTTCCCATGTCTCTAAGCAAAGGATGCATCATCAATTTATTGTCTTCATTGAAAGTGACAAGATTTCGATCAATGAGATTTTGAAGTCCCACTTTTGTGTAGAACTCACAACCGTCTAGTATTTTAATTACATAATCTCTATTTTTTCCAATGAAGAAACATGCAATGTGAAGAAATAAATTTTTTTCATGATCATCTTGTAGAGAATCGTAGCTTATTCGGAGAATCTTTTGAATTTTACTATCAGGAATTGCTCTCAACTTTTCTAATGCACTTTCCCATTCATCAGCAATTTTGACAGATAGAGAAGAACCCAAAACTTGAAGAGCTAATGGGATTCCAAAACAGTGGTTTATTACTTTCTCTGAATGCTCTTTGTAACCTTCAATAGGATAGTCTTGTCCAAAGGCGTGCCAACTGAAGAGCTGAAGTGACTCATTATCATCCAACTCCTTAACTCTAAAATTCTTGAATGTTTCGTGAGCATCAAGTAGGTGCCCATGTCTAGTTGTTATGATGAGTTTACTTCCTCGATAAAGCCAATCCCATGTTCCAAAGATTGCATTTAATTGTTCCAATTCATCCACATCATCAAGAACAATAATAACTCTTTTGCAGCTTATTGCATCTTTGATCTTAACACTTCCTTCATCTACACTTTTTATTTTGTATGTGTTTCCATTTAGAAACTTTTCAATTAGTTGCTTCTGCAAGAGAATCAAACCATCAGGATCTTTAGAGTTTTCTCTGACATTGGCCAGAAAGCAACTGCCTTCGAATCTATCTAAATTTTGGTTATAAACTGCCTTAGCAATGGTTGTCTTCCCAATACCTCCAATCCCATAGATTATTGCTATGGCAGAATCATTTGACCCATCTTGTAGCCATATGTTAATATCTTTTACACGAGAATCTATTCCAACTAAATATGAGGGAGTATGTAGTAATACTGAACGATTCAGTCTTTTCCCAACCTTTTTGACAATGTCTTGAATAAATTCTGCCTCATGCCTACAAATCAAAATCAAACCAGAACAAAGCACAGAAAGATTGCATCAATTCTCTGAATCATAAAATTTCACCTAGATTAGCAATTGATATGTTGAATGTTTCTTTTAGAGATGGTACCATAGCTAGTTTTTCGGTTCTCTGGTAAATAAAAATAAAAAAATGGCGAAAATAATTTAACTGCTTACAGTCTGAATATTTATTTAGAAAGTTAAATTAAGCTTTACAATCATCTACTACAATGACACAAGGCTCTCAGTTTTATTTGCGCTTGGGTCTATGTTCTTCTAACTTTACCTGCTCTTTTTGGCAGTCTTTTAGCTATTAATCTCGAATTTTCAAGGATTATTAAACATGAAAAGCACGGGTTTTCATCTAAATCTCTCATATCCAGTTCATATCATTTATCAAACTTCCAAAATCCCATCTATTTTAGAAACTACGTTATCGGACATGTTAGATTTGTTACCGAGGAAATTTTTTTCAGATATTACCTTCCTTGTAAGTCCATCCCACTCAAATCTGTAATTTCTCTAAGCACTGACCTCCATTTCTCCACCTTATCAATCTCATCCTTAAAGAGCTGTTCATGTCTAGCAAATGCCTCTGCATAACTCCCATTCTGTTCCCAGACTTGTGCTGGATCTGCATCATAGAAAACCGGCATAACGACAAGACCACTAATTTTCCTTTGTCCCATTATCTTCACAAGTTGATTAAGACAACATATTGAAGAGGCATAGTCTTTGGAGAACACTATTATGCACATTTTGGAGTCTTGCATTGCTTTTTCAGTCTCCACATCATCTCCTCTCACAATTCCATCGTCATCTCTGAAAGTGTGAATTCCAGCTTGCTCCAATGCTGCATAAAGATGATCACTAAAATTCTTGCCAGTGTCATCACCTTTAAAGCTTAAGATGACATGATAAGAGTATTGGGACCCTCTAGCATAGGCCATTAACAAATTGTTTAGAGAGTTTTAAGAGATGAAAATGATGAGGAGGCACCAAAGGTTGATACAACCCAAATGCAGTTCGGCAAAAAAAAAAAAAAAGTGAAAATAATAATCAAAATTTTTAAAAATGGAAATTAAATGCAAGCTGATTGCTTTAAGCTAATTTGATTAGAACAAGATTGTTTAGCTAATTTTAAGGCCAGAAAGAAATGAAAGTTTCAATCTTGTTGGTTAAAACTGGAAACCAAGGAGGAATAGAGAAATTGTAGAAGAATACAGAGCACACAAACTCTTAAATCATAGAAGAAAAAGAGCGAAACCAAAGCAAACCAGGCTTGACTTTGAAAATAAGTGATCAGTGATGGGTCTGTAAAGAGCTTCAATCAAACGCGATAGTGAATTCTCTACGGTTATGTGTATAAGATGTAGACACGGAAAACTACCATGCGATTTGGGTTTCTTTTTATCTTTTATTCGAGAAATTAATAAATAAACAAATGGAAACGATGTCGTATAATTGAATAAGAGAAGTTTTGGTTGTCAATTGTCAACGGCTTCCTGGTAGAAGCCGCCCGTCATCTTACACGTAATCCTTCTAGAAGGCCCAACGCTGAAGATTCTTTATTTTTTTTTCGGATTGGGGGGTTGAATTTGTTTAGTGCGACCAATTAATTTCCCTTTTTTTTTACCTTAATCTTCGCTTAATCCTCATTCAGAGATAATTACAGAATCTAATAACGTCTGATAAGAAAGAAGAATTTCTATGCTAGCTAGATTGTATCAATTCTCTAACCAATAGATCGAGGAACAGTCAGTGTCCAGCAATCTACTCAGTCCCTAACGGCAAGTCTTCATCTTGAACCTTTATGAAAGGGCAGTTCGCCTTTTATTATAAACAGTTCAACACCCCAGATTCTGACAACTGCAAAATTTACTCAGCTCAGCTAGAGCTCCCTCGGATTTTACTCTTTCCTTTTATATAGATATGTATATATATATATATATATATATATATATATATTGGGTATTAGTACAATTCCAATGTTCTCAAGCATGTTTCTTGGAAGCCAAATGCAAGTAATTAGTCATACAATAAAATGGAAGGCAATTACTGTGCTTTTTGCATAGCAGATTATATTCAGGAAAAAAAAAAAAACTGCACCTCCCGCCTTTGAACCAGAGAATTGGTTCTCAAAATTTTCTTCTTTTTTTTTTTTTTCTTTCAAGACTGAAATATCATGGACCTGTTTAACTTTGCGTGAATGACAGAACAATTACATGTCAATGCCAAGCTCTCAAACTCATCAGGGCCTCCGATCATCCCAGCCACCGGAAGGTACCATTGTCTTTCTCTTTCCATGTCATTTAATTTGGAATTACTCTCTTCTGAAACTCACATCCCATTGTTTCATTCATTATCAGGAACTGAAACAAATGATTAAAGACGTGATTCCCCGAGCCAACCCCTGCAATCTTGCATCTGTAAAATTTTGCAAAATTTCAGTACACACTAATAAGATTGGACCATGACATGGCATCAAACCAAGAATTTGCTATAGCAAATATGGATTAGAGTATTAAGAGCTCTACTTAGAGGTATCGACAACAAACACACAGACTAAAGAACCGATGTCTATCAAAGCCATTAATTAATTCAATTTCTAGACATACACATACAGATACCAAATAGTTAAGTCAATACATCAATGAAACCCTCAGTGTTTATTTGCTCTCTGTACGATTTCTTAGAAACATAGACAACTTCAAGCATTCACTAAATCAACAAACAAAAACCTAAAAAGTGCAAAATAATAGCTTTCGACTTCACCAAAATATTTCATTATCCTACAAAAATGAAATATTACAACGTTTAAGAAGTCTAGTACCTGCTTGTAGCACCAAAGAGCAAAAAGTCATGGCATGATCAACACGAAAATTTTTGGACACTTTAGCATCCAGTCTAAGGTGAGAATAAGTTGCCACCATTGCGTCTTCTTATATGGCTCAACTTGGAATAGCTGCTGCCTTCAAAAGCCTCTGAATTCTAATGTTAGCTCTGCAAAAACAGATGGCAGTGACACAATTGAGTGAGTCCTGATGCTGACAATAGAGGTTGTAAACGTCCATTAAGTCTTGTCTTGCAAGGTTAATGTTCCAACAACACTAATGGATTGGACACTGTAGAAGGTGTGCTCCTTCAACTCTGTGCATTTGCAGTACAGGAATGAAGATTTTTGGATATTTTGAGAGATATTTGCTCCACAATGTGTGAGATATTAGGGTCATTTTCCATTAGGCTTATTGATGTACTAAAGCAATACCTTATAAAACCAGCTGAGTCAAACTGTAGGCCCCATGAGACATCCATATGTTATTTGACCTTAGGAATGCAGATATACTAAGAAATTTACCAGCACAATTGGAAGTACTTATTTGGTGAATTTTGTGAGAGCAAGAAAAAGTATCCAAGACATACAGACTTGCTTCAGAATTGAGCACTGAATACTTGGAGTAACTTGCAGAAGGAATAATAAATATACATACAAATCAATAGTACCAGCACCGGTCTGTTTATGAAGTATGCTAAGCTAAAGCGCAAAATTGCATTGTTGATCTCACTAACTTCAAGAAGAAGAAGGTACTTACGGACTGAAACTGTTTGGCATTTGGGCTTCAATGGAGGTGCATAAGATGGCTCGACTTTATTTGATCAATGAATCCAATGACTATTCAAATTGTATGGCAAAACTTCCTTCAAGCAGCAACTGGGATGTCTGTCTTCAATCTTAAAGGAATAGCATTTCTAAAAGATGACAAACTGGAGATATCCTCTGATGATGTTTGCATAATACGAAAGGCTTCACTGGGCATCCCAGCCTTCAAAAGGCAAGATACCAATGAACTAATAGTAATGCTATCTGGAGCACAACCAATTGCTACCATCTTACTGAACATATCAATTGCTTCATTCATTCTTCCTTTCATACAATGCCCAACAATGAGAATAGTAAATGTTATTTTATCAGGATTGCATCTCTTTTCCTCCATTTCCGTAACAATTAAATTTGCCTCATCCACGTTCCCGGCCTTGCAAAATCCATCAATCACAGGGTTGTAAACAAATGGTTTTGGAATGACATTGCTACACTTCAACTGCCTCAAAAAATCACGAGCTTCATGAAGTCTGTTCTCCTTGCAGAGTGCATTAATAAGAATCGTGTAAGTATAAACATTTGGAGGTACACCCATCGCTTTCATTGCATCCCAAATCTTCAAACCCAGGTAAACCTGCCCAGCTCGACAGTACCCATCAATCAAGGAAGTGAAGGTAACTACATCAGGTAGACAACCAAAAGAAACCAGCTTTTCACGCATGGCTTCTGCTGCATCCATTTCGCCAATCTTGCCAAACCCATCAATAAGAACATTAAAAGTGACAACACTGGGCATAATCCCAGACCTAATCATCTCATAAAAAAGAACAGAGGCTTCCTCCATCTTACCCAGCTTGCAAAACCCAGATATAACAGACGTATATGTAAAGACATCTGGTGACAAATCATTTCTAGACTGAACTTCCTTCAATAATCTGTGCCCTCTATCTAACTCATTAACCCTACACAATCCATTTATTAGTATGTTATAAGTAACAATATCAGGTGAACAACCAAAACTCTCCATATCATTAAAAAGTTCAAAAGCTCTAGCAACTTCACCTACCCTGCAGAGACCTCGAATAAGAATATTGAAGGTCCAAGTATCTGCAGGAGAATGCGATGCCAAGTGTTCTTTAAACAAGCAAAGAGCTTCATGTACCTGATTCCCTCTAACCAACTCATTCAACAAATTATTATACACAAATGAACTTATCCTTACCTCCTGAGACTGAAGTTCAGCAAGCAGTTTCTTAGCAAGATCAAACTTACCTGCTTGCACAAAAGAAGTTACCAAAAATCGTAAAAGTGTACTATCAGGCAAATAGCCATCACTCTTCATATAATTAAACATAGGTTTCACCAATTCATGGAAACCCATTTGGCATAAAGATCTCATAAGCAGATTATAAGTTGAAAAAGAATGAGTGACACTCAAGTTCGATCTACTAAACTCCAAGAAATTTAGACCCACTTTTGGATTATTAAACCGTTTAATTACTTCAAGTGCTATCAAAGGTGTCAATTTTCCAGACAAATACCCCAAACAAGCATCTAAACAACGCGAACGGACGAAAAGTGTAGCTACAAGTTTAACAAACCAAGCCTCGTGATTTGTTATTGCCTCTCTATCAGGGAATGAGTGAAATCCTCCTTGAGATTGAGTGTGATAATGGGCAATGGCGATCCTGGAGAGCCGAACCCTGAAAGGTCGGATCTTGAACAATAAGAGGGTCATCGGCAACACCACGCCATCACTGAACCCTATAGCAACAAGTCGTTATTGAAGAAGCCCATATATTTTACTGGGTCCCTTAGATTTTGCAGGTTTTGGGTTGAATTCAAAACCATTTATCCCAAGCCGCTGCGATTAAAACCTCGGAAACTTCCACGCCGGACAAGCAATATTCCGAATGCTATGAGTTACATAGCAAGTAGGGTTTAAGGATTGAAACTTGGGCGACCCGTTTTCCAGGACGGGCGAGTAGTAGAGAAGGGGCGGGGAGATGATGCAAAAGCATTGCTTCGGCCTATGGACTATGCGATCTCAAGAGGGTAGAAGACGCTGCGTTGGGCCAATGAAATTAACGTATTGGGCTCACGAGATAGGCATATAAAAGTGGACCTTGATATGATTGGGCCTAAAGCGAAATCTCTCCAACTCCATCTATTCTCATGGGCAAAACGGGTCCAAGCCCATAAAACATCCAGTGTTTGGGTGATGGCTTAAAGTCTATTTGCCGTTTATTCAATATCTGCGATATATAAAGTACAATTACCATTTTATCTTAATATTTTATTAAAATTCATGACTTTGCTTCTATATTTTTAGATACATAATCTTAATTTTATCCTTTCCTTTCTTTGCACAGTTACATTCTTGATTCAATTTTTTTATATATTTTCCTTAAAAATAAGATAAATATAATTTTAATAAAATAAAATAAAATAATATTCCCTCCATCCCATAATATTTATTTATATTTTTATTTTTAAATGTCCCAAAACATTTGTCCACTCAATTCAAAATATATTTATTTTTCTTTTTATATTCTTCATTGTAAATAGTTTTAAATTTTAGAAATAACTTTTCGAGAATAATTTTGAAAAAAATATAAATATTTTGTATGATGTGACACTATAATTAATGTATTTTTAAAACTATGTATAAAAATAATATGATAAATATTATAAAACGGAAAAAATAATTTATGGACCAAAAAATAAAAAAAAATGAATGCAATATTAAAAAAAAGATAAAACTATATGTTTTGATAAGATGAGTTACACAGTACTTGAAAATCATGCAATCGGACGGTGATCGAGTGAGAGATTTTAAATTTAATTTTTCTTGACTCTAATTATTTTTATTAATTTAATGAGTAAATAAAAACACTACTCTATATTGTATATCGACAGTTTTTCCTCTGTAAAAATTTCTGATGAATTAAAACAACATATTGGGGAAATCCCCTAAATAAAAAGATAAAATAAAAAAGGAAGAAAACGGTAAGTCGGTTCATACGTTTGTCGGCGGGAAACACGGATACGAAAAAGGAGAGCGAAGAAACAGATATAAACGGATTGATGACGTTTAGGGTTTCCAGTGTTGATCGTCGACAAGTATTGTTATTCCGGTGTACCAATTGGGTGCAAACTATCCATCTCTTTTAAGTTTTAAATTGCTGATTTTTTGGAAAATTTGCAGCGTAGTCTGTTTTTTTAGATTATTGCGGTTGATCTTTTTGGCTTTTGAGTTTTGAAATATTTGTTTTACTGTTTCTCCTTTAAACTTAAAAAAAAAAAAAGAAAAAAAAAAAGAGAAAAAGATTTGCTGGTTTCTGACTAGAGCAAAGTTTAGAGCTTTTGGTTGTAAAATTGTTCGTGTGTTACTAATGGAGAACTCTTATGGAAATATGTTTATACTAACCCCATCATCAAATTTCTCCCATTGGAGAGCGAGAATGGAAGATGTTTTGTATTGTGAAGATTTACATGACCCCATTGAAGGGGATAAAGCAAAACCCACTAAGATGTCAGATGCAGAGTGGGAGTTGCTGAATAGAAGAACCGTTGCTTTTATTCGACAATGGATCGATGATAGTCTTTTCCATCTTGTGGCTCAAGAGACAAACGCACAGTCTTTATGGAAGGAATTGGAAAATCTTTGTGAAAGGAAAACCGCACTAAGCAAACTTTCTCTTATGACAAAACTAACCAATTTGCGGTATAAGGAAGGAGATAGCATGGCTAAGCACATGGCTGATTTTCAAGAAATTGTTGATCAATTGATTACTTTGGAGATAATGCTGCCTGATGAGACGCAAGCATATATCTTTTTGAGTACTATGCCTAATGGTTGTGAGCTTTTAAGCAATTGTGTTGATTCAGATGACAAGTTGTCATTGAGTCTGATAAAAGAAAAGTTGTTTATTGAAGATACTAGAAGAAAGGAGCAAGAGAAATTGGGTTGGAGTCAAACTAGAAATTGCCCAAATTCAAATAACCATGACAAGAAAAGTGGAGGGCCAAGATCAAGAGAGGAAATAATTTGTTACCACTGTGGCAAGCAAGGGCATGTGGAAAAACACTGCAGAGTACTGAAAGGGGAGCAGTTGCTGCATAGGAATCGGACAAGAAAAGAAGATCATTGTAGAATAAATCTAGCTGTGGCTGTTGATAATGAGCAAATAGCTAAAGAAGTTGATGCTTTGTTGAAGGAATCTTGGATATTTGTTGCTTGTGATTTTCATGTTAGTTCCAAAAGAGATTGGTTTGATACATTCGATGCAAGTCATAAAGGATATGTAACACTTGCTACTGGTGATAAATTAGAAATTGAGGGAATTGGCAATGTGAAAGTGAAGATGCATGATGGTAGAGTGAGGACTTTGGGCTACGTGAGATATGTACCCAAATTTCTTGGGAATGTAATTTCTATCAGTCATTTAGCTTCTTTAGGTTGTGGAATCTCTGTAAAAGGAGGACTTATGGAAGTGTTTGAAGGTGGTTCTATGCTAATGAAAGGAGAGATGACCAACGTGGGATTGTACAAGTTGGATGGGAGTACAATTGTTGCAGGTAAGGTTGGTGATACTCACAATGGAGCAAGTTCCTATGCCAAGAAGGTGAAATTTCGATAAAAGCTTATAATCTGAAGAGACGTGGCAGGCATGGCAGGACTTGAATTTTGATTGTTAGTACTTGATAATTGATTACTTATCAAGGTTGTTAGTAGTTGATTGCTTATAACAATTTCTTTTTCAGTTTGTGTTCCAATGTTTATGGTTGTTAGCAGTTGATGAGTTGGATTTTCATATTTGATGTTACTGTTGTAAATAAATGGCTTGAAGTCCTATATTCAAAGTTTAAGTGGTTAATTACTTTGAGTTTTTGACGAATTTCTATTTCTGAGTTCGTATTTCTATATTTACCCAAGGCTGTTGTTAGTTGGTTATTTGGATTTCTACATCTGTGGACTAATTTGATATGCATGAAACTGGATATCAAATCTATCTATAGTTTGTTAATTAGGAGTATTAATATATATCAGTGACATTCTACTGTAAAAACCTGATTAGGCTAATCGTGGTGTTGCATTCATTATTTTGTTTTTATAATTGGTCGTTATATTGTTTTCAATTCTAACAGACAGATCAAATAATTTAGCTATAGATCCTGAGGACTGTTTTATTATAATTGAGGGGCTAAATTGTAAATCACTACAAAAATTATGTAATTGCCAATGTTAATGAAAAAGAGAAGAATTTTACAGCATTATAAGCAAACTTTCGTTGAGCGTTAATTTGAACATATAAGCAACTATTTAATTATGTAAGTTAGCAGAGAATTTTCATTATCAACTTAGATTTTCAAGATCCTCTGCTTTGCTTCATATGCCATTTTTATTAGCAGTTCTTGAAAGGAAAGTCACTTTTAATGCTTCATATTTAATGCATGTTAATTTCTGGATAGAAAATCTGCGTTCTTTTGATGAGTAATTGAGAATCTCATTTCAAGAGAACTTTTTCCTTTCTTCTTATTTTCTTTGGAAAAAGAAGTGCGTGTCTATGCTAGAAAAATTTTCTTCTGTCTATACCAAATAAATTGAAAATGACTATCAACTTTTCCATGGAGTTACAATATGCCTTACCATTTGCATCCTCTTTCTTGCCTCAGTGCGTTGTAAAACCAATGGCTTCAGCATCAAACTCATCCCATGAAACTCCATGGATTCATCTCTCTTCCCTGAAAATATATCTCTGCAGAAGAAACACAATATAGAATCGTTCAACTTTCCAGAATTCGTGGTCTTCATCTGACATCTGTAATTCTCTCTGCTCATAAAAATGATGCATCGGCATCAAACTACAGCATTGATGCATGGCAAGCTCCAATTACCCTTGCTTCTGCAAATCTTTATGTAATACATGTATTAATTGGTTCAAAACCGTATTCGCCATATCTTTTGCTAGATACATTCATGGAAGAGAGATGAGTGCAGAACTTGTTTTCCAATAAAAGGAGGAAGCTTTTCGCACGAGAAATCCAAGACTTTTCGCGTCTGTACTTGTCATCATCCACTCTGCATCCCCAAGCTCTGTCACAATAACATTTGCAACTATAATTGGATGTATACTGGAGGCTCTGTCACTAAAGGTGTGCTTTCTGTAGATACCTTTACATTTTCTACATCAAGTAATAGAACAATGATGTAGTATTTGGTTGCGGTTTTGAGAACAGAGACATTGCTTTTGGAGGTTTTATGGGGCCTGAAAATGAGATAGCAGGATTTTTCGGTCTAGGCGCAGGAAGAAGATCAATCCTGAAGCAACTTGAGGCCACTACGCAACTACGCTTCTCTTTTTTTTTTTTTTTTGAATAAAAAAGAATGAGACGGGCCTTAAACGTTAACTAGCCTGGAATAGCTAACTCCACACACATCGCGGAGCAGCAGGCTGGAAAATCCATTTGGGAGAGACTCAAAAAAATGGACACCCAAACTCAGCTTGCTGCCAAAATGGGCAAGCCAATCAGCAGCATAATTGCCTTCTCTATAGACATGGACAATCTTGCAACTCCAATCTCTATTTAACAACTCCTTGATGCGGGAAAAAAGGCCTTAAAAGGATCTTGGACAAGCAGCTTTATTTACAGGTACATCGCTCACCAATTTATTATCAATTTCAAGGACAATCTGTTTAAACCCTTTAATCCAAGCCAGCTCAAGCCCATATAAAACACCCCAAAGCTCAGCCACCACAATGGAACAATTACCAATATTCACAGCAAAAACCAGCCTGCCATGCCCCAGTATTATCCCTCACTAAACCACCTGCTGAAGCGAGACCAGTAGCACCAATAAAAGAACCATTTGTGTTAATTTTATACCAGCCCGGATCTGGAGGAGACCATCCCAACCACTGCCAATCTTTGTAACTGACACACTGACTACCCTTTCCATCCCCAATGGCACGTATGATATCCTTAGCAAAACCCAAAATAAAATTCCTCGGGTTAAAGGGCACAGCATCTCCATTGCCAAAAATCAAATCATTCCTCCATTTCCACAAATACCAACAAGTCACCCCAAAGTTAACAGTCCAAGGAATCTCATCAACCAAAACTTAAGCAGAGGCTAGGTTTGACTTAATCAATAACTCAGTATAAGACAAATTAAAGAAACTATGCAAGCAACCTGCAGGAATCAGCTGTACCCAAATATTGGAGGCAATACAACAGTCCCTAAGCAGATGCAAAATGCTTTCCTCATGCAGCAAACATCTGTTGCAAGTCGCATCATTAGGAAGATGACGCCTGCACCTCTCCTTATTGGTTAGCAATCTGTTATGAAGGACTAACCACATAAAAGCCTTGATACATTGCGGCCCCTTCCAGCTCCAAACAAGGCTCCATTTAGAATCATTTACCACCTGAGACTGGCTAGAGAGGGCGTGATATACTGATTTGATAGTAAATCTCCCCGAAGCCGAAAGCCCCCAATAACAGCTATCTACACCATAAATGAGTTAGGAGGATAAGAAGCAGCAATTTTAAGAAGAACCAAAATCTGCAACAGGACGACAAATATCCTGATAAGGAATCGGAGAATTTGCAAGCAAATAGAGGGGACCAGAATTAGGAACCCACTTATCTAACCAGAATCTGACCCCCTTCCCATCCCCAATACACCAGAACACTCCATTCAACATAAGAGGCCAAACCCGACGAATATTCTTCCAAAGCCATGACTCATTCGAAACAGCAAAACTCAGAGGACTTAAGATGCTGCCCCTACAGTATTTAGCTCGAAGTAACCGAACCCAAAGAGCTTGAGGTTCATCCGGCAAACCCCAGGCAATCTTTATAAGAAAAGCTTCATTAAACCCCTGCAAACGACGAAATCCCAGACCCCCAGACTCTTTAGGCAAACACATACGCTGCCAGTCAATTAAAGGGATGCCCCTCTTCTCAGCAGAAAATCCCCAAATAAATTGCCTGCAAAGGCTCTCAATCTCATTACAAACGGAAACAGGAAGACAAGTAGTTTGAATCACATAACTAGGGATAGCAAAAAGAACTGCCTTTGCTAGAGTAAACCTACCTGCTAGGGAGAGCTTTCTGGCATTCCATCCCGAAAGACGACGACGCACTCTATCCAGAATGTAAATATAATGACTAACAGATACTCTACCATGCAACAATGGGACCCCGAGATATTTCCCCAAATCAGTAACATGTGTAAAACCACAAACCCTTTTAATCCTTCTCGTCTCCACGGCAGACACATTTTTAGAACAGTAGAAGCTCGTCTTTTCCAAGCTAATCCGTAGACCTGAAGCCGCAGCTAACTTACCACACACATCCATGATAATTCTCATCTGTTCGGCCGAAGCTTTTGCAAACAAAAACGAGGCGTCTGCAAAGAAAAGGTAAGAAATCAGAGGCCCACCTCTAGCAATAGAGCACGAATTCCAAAGCTTCCGGCTAACCGCATCACAGATACAATGAGAAAGTCGCTCCGTGCACAAAACAAAAATGTACGGAGAGAGAGGGTCACCTTTGTTATTTTATTATCTTTTTTATCATATTGAATTACATTCCATTACGTTCTATTATAATAAATTGAACATGCAGTATGGGTCGAAGCTCCAATCAAGGGAAAAGCTACAGACACTACCTAGTTAGTGCTTGATCACAACTATCTCAGCGAAACTTCGATTTTTTTTTCCCTAAAAAATGATGGTGTTGTTGACAGCAGAAAGATTACCTCACAAACATTGTGAAAGAACCCCTTATCGTAAGTGTTTCTCTTAACTACAACCTCAGCATCCTTAAGGGGTGATCTCCGGCAAAAGCCTCCACATTTGCTCTCTGAATGCTTTGTTTTTTCACCCATCTCACTGATGCTTGCTTTTAGTGCCGCGGCACTGACCCTTGCTTCATTTAGCTTCTTCTGCTAGACAAGGTACTCTTGCCACTTAAAGGTCTGTAAATCCCAACGGAAAAGTCAAATAACACATAAAGAATTTATTAAATTTGAATTCATTGAAATTTATTTCAGCTTTGATTTGATTTAAGTTTTTAATTACAATTTAATCATGTTTTTTGTAAGAAGATACAATTTAATAACGTTTACTTCAGTCTTTGCAACATTTTTTAAAACCGAGGTAAGGGAGCAATTAAAACTCACCCGAGGTATAGCAAAGTTTGTATGTTGTGAAAACTGAGGCCCATGGATTATGAGCACGTGACTAGTACGAGGGCCTAGGGTTTGGATTTGAATTGAATCCGCAGGGGATCAAAGGAAGAAAGTTGATATTGTAGAGTAACTTGAAAATTTTTCTGGTATTGTAAAAAGAATGTGTTTTGCCATGGAAAATCTCGTGTATATTAATTTAATTAAAATCCCTGCCCTTCGTTGATGGTTTCAAGTCAGAAATTTAGATCTATTTATAACAAATTTAAGATAATGCAATTGTGTGAAAAATTTCTAGTATGATTACAAATATTAATTAAGATGAATACAAGAATCCTTTTAGTAAATACAAATATAGAGAGCTTTACAGCAACAACAAACATGGAAACAAAATGATCCTCCACCATTTAAAGGAAAATGACACCTTTCATACATCAATAGAGTATGAAAACCAAAGCCCCTTTCACCGTTTGCCTCTACTGCCTCACATCGACAATGATCGCCTTTTGACGCCTTCAGTAAGCGGTGGATGGGATTGAGCTTCCTTTGCATTCTGGCGACAATGTAAAATATGCAGCAGAGGCAATGAAGTCAGATAATACTTGAGGACGACACTATTTACCCACTTTCAAAGAAATGATTTTTCCCTTTTTTTTTTTTTTTTTTTTTTTGTCTTTTAATGAATTGTATGATTTCTTGAACTAGCAACGCATGCACTTACCTACCTATTCATTAAAGGAAACTAATATTTAATTCAGAAAACATACCATTTCAGTAAACAACTGTCGTATGGTGGCGTTAAGATTGCCATTCCAACGTCCTTCATCTTCTTCTTCTTTTTCTGTCACTCTTAAGGTTTGTAGCTTTGGTGTGCTTAAGACTCCATTTGAGAATACCTGCATCTTGGGGCACTGCTCCACAATTACTTGTGTCAAAGAAGGAAACTCGATGCTATGCTCTGCTGCACAAAAGCTAACGAGGCTGGGTAAATAAAGAAGTTCCAGACTTTCTAATTTGTTGAAGATGATTTCCTCTCTAGATCGATGAAATCTTTTGCTGGCAACTATTTCTATCAGTACATCGCATTTTCTTATACTCAATCTTGTAAGCTGCACAAGACTTTTTGCTGTTGAGGATGTCATCAAACTTAATAATACTTTGCAAGAGTCTACGTCAATAGTTGTCAGATTCTGGAAAGAGGCAGAGGATGGTGCTAAAGTAATCAAACTGTCACATTGCCAAACTTCTAGATTTTTTAGAGACTGGAGAACTTTGTCCAGCTGGGAAATAGGCTCTAAATTTGCAAGATCATCCAACTCTAAGTTCCCTATCTGGCCCATAGTCTTAACATATTTTTCTTTACCAACAAGTCCTTTGTGTGGGAACAACTCTTTGAATTGACTGCACCCTACAGCAAGTTTTTCCACGCTTTGGCATCTTTCAAGGAGATCAAATGGAAAAACTGCAGAATCATCATGATAGCAATTTATCTCTACGACTTTCAGCATGTCAAAGAGGTCTTCTGGAAACTGGCCTTGCAATATCATTGTTGCTTCCTTTCTTGTTAGTGATAAATGCTTCAAGTTGTTGATGACCTGAAAAAAAAAAAAAAAAAAGATTAATTGAAATAGTTTGCAGACATGTTAAGCAAAAAACTCGTCCTACACAGATTTTCTTTAATATAGGAAAAGAGGCCAACAGGTACCTTTCTAAATGAGAAGAGCGGATTCTCCATTTGTGTTTCTTGCAAGTTGCTGTCAACTGGTTCAAAGGAAAAAATCTCCAACTTCTCACAATGAAGGACGACCAACTTTTCTAGAACTGGGCATTCTAACGTGTGAGTTCCAGGATAGAAACACTTTAGCTCATGTAATCTCCACAAGTCCAACGACTTGAGTTGAGGAAAAGTAAATTTAGGATTTGTTTCCACTCCTTCCTCCTTTGCAACAAGTTCCCCCAAGCCACAACCTTGTACGTTAAGTGTTTTAAGCTGGAGAAGATTTTTAGCAATTGAAGCTGGGAATAGGTTTTCCAGGTTTGGACATTGGCGAACATTCAGTGAACTTAGGTTAGGAAAGGAGAGAGATTGTCGGGGATCCTTATTCCACACATGCTTCAAATTTTGGAGGTTACGAATATACAGATATCTCAATGCACTCGTTATCGATTCTGTTATTTTTGTTACCAGCTCTTGGAGATTGAAGACGACTTCTAGTGAATCACAATTCGTTATGACCACATCCTTGAGATTCTCGAGTCTTTTGAATATGTTAGATGGAAAAATTTGCATTAGTTGATTGCCATATTCCACCTTCATTACTCGCAATTTGTAGAAAGAATCTGAGTGGAGTTGGTTGTGCCAGATCTTTTTCAAACCATCTGCATTGGAAATTTGCATCTGCTCCAAGTTGGGAAATGCAACCTGCATTATTAATATGATGAAAAGAAAGCATTAAGTACAGCAGGTAAACACGCAAAAGAACCAGAATAAAGATAATCATTTTACGTTATGTTTCTGGAGTTATTCTTTTATTTTTAGAAATAAATGTAGAATTTTTATGAAAAACAGATGTCACCTTTTCATTGAAGAGCGTGTAGTCCAATATTTCATGTTCACCTCTGGCTGTCATGTCTGCACTTGCAGAACTGGAGACAAATGTCATCAGTGCAGGACAATTTTGAATTTGCAGCACATCTAATGCGGGAAATTCAATCAAATCACATGTGCAGAATCGTGTGAGTTTCGGAAGATCTCCAAGTTTCAGGAACTCTAGTTCATGTAGTAGCATCCTTGTTTCATCTTCCGAACTGTCCATGACTAGTACTTGCTCCATCTTTTTACAATCACATATCTCAATTCTTTGGAGATGCACAATACTTTTAATCATTGACGATGATAAAAGGTATGTTAAATTGCCACAACCATGCACAGTCAAGCTTGTTAACTTTGACAAATGCCCAACAAATGCATTCACATTTGGCCAATCTAGACCAAACACTTGTTCCACTGCCCCGCAATTTCTTACCTCTATCTTTTCCAAGTTATCCAAAGATGGTAGTAGATTTGATGGAATTGAACTAGAAGTAAATCCACAATCATCAATCTCCAGCCAATTCAAATGGGAGAATAACTGTACCGGAAGTTGGCCATGCCATACTTGTTTTAGTTGAGGGAAGTCTGAGAGTTTCAAATGCTGCAGGCCACTAAACCCAACCTAGAAAGAAAAATAATACATTTGTTGTTATAGGTATGTTATTAATTAATCATTCTCTGGGACTGGAAACAAGTTAGGGGTCTGAAATTTAGCAGAGAGAGATTTAGACATCAGAAATTTAGCAGGAGAGGTTAATATCAAACTTACCATTTCTTCATACAATTTTCTTATGGTTGTATTGAAGTCCCCAATCCAACGCCATTTATCTCTATCCTCTGTCAGATATACTCTCCTTAGCTCTGGTGAGGTTATAAGTCCTTGACAGAACATCTTCATGTTGGGGCACTGTGCCACAACAACATCATTCAAAGATGGGAATTTGATTCTGCAACTTGCCATTGAGCAGAAGCTAGTCAGGTTTGCTAAGCAACGGAGCTCAAGAGTTTTCAATTTACTGAGAATAATCTGAGGTTGGGAATGGGATTGGGATTCATTTCCCTCGTTGGCTACAATTTCTTTCAGCATATTGCTATCTCTTACAGTCAATTTCGTGAGGTTCACCATACTGTTTGCGGTAGACGATGCTACTAGGTTGACTAGTCGATCACAGTGCCAAACATCAAGAGTAGAAAGGTTTTGGAAAGATGCGGATGACGGTGCCAAGATGATCAAACTGGGGCAAAACCATACGTGTAAAGCTTCAAGATTTTGGAAAACATGGTCAGGTGGGCAATCTTCACTCCAAATGTGGCTCATGTGCGGAAGGTTTTCCAGTTTCAAGTATTGCAGCCGAGCGAGAGCCCCTTCAGCTTTACCAAGAATATGATGTTGGAATAGCACTTCGAAGGCACAAGTTCCCAGAGCAAGCTTTTTAATATTTGGAAATTTATGAATGAGACCAAATGCAGAATCTGTTGAACCATCCAGAAAACAATTCAATTCAAGAAATTCTAGTTTGTGTGCTGGAAACTGGCCTTGAGGAATCGTTGAGGTGTCCCTGTTGTCTAATGATAAATGCTTCAAGTTGGGAATAATCTGGAACCATTGAAAACAAATCAAGTTGAGTTAACAGTCCGTTAATAGGAATACAGTTATATGAGTACGAGCTAAAACGAATAAATCAAATTTTGTTCAAAGGAAAAATGTTCTGTTTTTTAAGTTTGAAAAAACTTTTTTCTTGTAAAATATTAAATTGAAAAAAACATGTTTTCTTACATACCTTTCTAAATGAAAAAAATGGCTGCGGAACCTGAATCTTCAATTGAGTCTCCTGCTTCTCCAAATCCATTGTTTGCAAATCCCCAGGTTCTGAAGTAAAAATTTCCAATTTATCACAGCGATAGATACTCAATTTTTCTAACTGCGGACATTCTAAGATGTGGATTTCTGGGTAAAAACACTTTAATCCATTTAATCTCCAAAGGGATAAGGACTTCAGTCGACTAAATGAAAACTTAGGAGTTGCTTCTGCTCTTTCCTCTTTAGCAACAATTTCCTCCATCCCGCAACCATCTACATTGAGCAGTTCAAGTTGTGGAAGACTTTGAGCTATTGAAAATGGGAATAGCTCTTTCAAATTTGGACAATTCCATGCATACACATTTTGTAGGTTATGAAAGGACAAAATTCCACTAGGATCCCCATTCCATACATTCTTCAAATTTGGGAGTTCTGTTATATTCAAATATCTCAATTGAGTTGTGGTCGCTACAACGTCTGTTTCTTCTTGTATTTTCATCAATACTTGGAGATCAAATACCTCTTCCACTGAATTACAATCACTAACCGTCAATCTTTCTAAGTTCTTGAATCTCTGCAACTGTTTAGATGGAAAAACTTTCAATAGTTCTTTTCCATGCTCTACTTCGAGTTCTTTCAATCTACAAAAGGAATCCACCCAGAGTTCATCGTTCCATATCATCT
>CANUEP010090652.1:0-85704 GCA_947857235.1 Jatropha podagrica
TTTTTTTTTTTTTTTTTTTTTTTTTTTTTTTTTTTTTTTTTTTTTTTTTTTTTTTTTTTTTTTTTTTGCAGGCGTCTAGGGTAATTGGAACGGGGACTTTTGGTTGTGGAAGTGTGATAGTGGAAGGGGAGGATTTTATTGCTGAGAACATCACTTTTGAAAACTCTGCTCCTGAGGTGAAGTTTGCTGCTATTTTTTTTTTTGAACTTTTATGATGTTGCTTCAGCGATTGGAAAAAGGTATACGGAAGCTTGAAATTTGTGTTTTTGTCTGGAATATTGGGTTTGCTAAAAGATTGAACCTTCAGCCTTCACTCGGTATCAATGAATAGAATGTAAAATTTGATTTAGTTATATGTTGAAATCCATAAAATTGAGTTCTTGGGAGTGACTTGCACGTTTTCATTCACACCGAACATGAAAAACACGAAATTTCAAATGAATTCCACAAAATTTTTGGCATTGATAATGTTGGGTCTTTTTTTTTCTTTTTTAATGATTTTTAGGTGCAATTCACAGCTTGTATGCTTGGAAGACTTCGATTTCAGCTATTGATTATGAACAGAATTTATAATGTGTATATAGTCAAAATTGCTCTTATTCAAATTGTTTTCGTGAATTATTTGAAGCTGTCTAATAACTCTTCTTTTTATTTTCTTATCTTTAACCTTTTCTAGGGTTCAGGTCAAGCTGTGGCAATCAGGGTGACAGCTGATCGGTGTGCCTTCTACAATTGCAGGTTTCTTGGGTGGCAGGTATTTGTAATTGCTTCTCATTTTGTTTGTTGTATCATGTTTATTATATATAGACTTTTAAAAATTTGACTCTCCAAGTACAGTATCTTATAAGATTGAGATACAATAAGATGAAGCAGTCTAGTCGTTGATGATATATGATACACCTGAAAAAACCTAATGAGGGGCAAAGTAAAGTGGAAATGCGAAATGCAATTTGATGTCATAAAACACGTATAGATGTACTGAGCGTTGAATTGTTTCTGAAGCGAGATAGAGAATGCTTTCAAATTATTGGTCTTCTTGTTCGTAATAATTGCCTTCAGGTCAAAACATTTTTCCCTGGTTCTATGTATCTAAGGATGGGTTTGTTTCCGGTGATTGGCGAGAAGAAGATGTCTAAAGTGAAAAGTGACGTTTATTATCATATTTTTATGTTTACACAATCAGAATCGATAAAATGAGACAGTATTTTAAACTTTCTATCACTCATATGCATAGTCAAATGTATTTGCTCAAAAAATTTTATGCAGGATACGCTGTATCTGCATTATGGAAAGCAATATCTAAAAGACTGTTATATTGAAGGAAGTGTGGACTTTATTTTTGGGAATAGCACTGCACTCTTGGAGCATTGTCATATTCACTGCAAGTCAGCAGGTTTCATAACTGCACAAAGCAGAAAATCTTCTCAGGAGTCAACTGGTTACGTGTTTTTACGGTGTGTGGCTACTTTGCTTTCACTCTCTCTCTTTCTCTCTCTCTCTCTCTCTCTCTGGCTTCCCTTATGGTTTGCATGTGGTCTAGGTCTAGCCACTAGTAGTTGATTGGCTTTCACTTCCTTCTATCCTGTTTTCTTTTTCCAGCTCCTCGTAAGTTTCCAACCTTGGCTTTTGTAGTGGGTGTTAAATTGCGTTTTGCTTCCCAATTGGGTTAAAAATTGTTCCTGAGAGTTATATCAACCAATATTGAGTTTTGGTCCTTGTCTGGTCAGGTTTATTGTTGATATCTAAAGCCTGTATTGTTATAGTTACCATGGATTCAACTGTCTGATAGATGGGAAATAAGTATCTTTTACTATAAGTCAGTAGGGAGAGTCAATTTGTAAATGGACTCCAGATGGTTATGATTTGCAGAGTTCTATTGGAATTTTAAATTTTGCCTGTGTTTTATATCTTTGAATTAACATCTCTGGATGGGGTAAGAAAATTTTCAGCTTGGACATAAAGATTAAAGCTGCCTCGTTCTGAGGTTTAATAGTCATAAAGTATTATGTTTACTATACAGTTTCTTCTTACTTTTTTTTGGGGATGAACCTTTAGATCAAAATCAAGTTCTTTTCCAATTAATGATTGGATCTCATCTTTACAACACTGTATATGTGCAGTTGCTAAGTAATGATTGCAGCATTCTAGGATTACCATACAGTCCTTACCTAGTTTTATTGTATATTTAGTTCACTCATAGCTTATCTTTTATGCCAAATTATAGTTTCACCTCCAAAAATGTATTTAAAATGGACAGCGTGTAGGTTCCTGTGAGTGCACATGTCCCTTCAAGGTTTGTTTGAAGGATCTAGTAACTTGCTATTCCTTGTTAAATCTGGCAGATTTGTTTTTATGTTTATTTATTTTCTTTCAAATTGGCAGATTTAATGCTGCACTTTTGATAGTCCTCGCTTCTCTGTGTGCTGTTTTTGCCAATAAATATTCATTGTGTTTCTGCAGATGTGTAATCACTGGAAACGGAGGTTCTTCATATGCATATCTTGGACGTCCATGGGGACCCTTCGGAAGGGTGGTCTTTGCATACACATATATGGATCAATGCATTAGACATGTAGGCTGGAATAACTGGGGCAAGGTTGAGAACGAGAGAAGTGCTTGCTTTTATGAGTACAGGTATTTCAGGTTAAAATATTTTGCTTTGCTGATCTGTGAATTTGAATTTTTGAAAGCTACTCTTTACATGAAATTTTCTAAATGAACACTGAGAACATTTCCTTCAAAATAAAATACGTGGATTTACTTCAGAGTGGGTTTGGATGATATCTTAAAGTAGTAGATGGTTTCTTTCTCGCTTTGGACCCCATGAAGAAAAATTAGGAAAAGCGTGATTGAAGGCAGGAATTTGGTACCTATGAAGAAAATTAGGAAAAGCGTGATTGAAGGCAGGAATTTGGTACTTGGAATTGGTTCGGTCTCTCTATATAACATATCGCAATCAAAGGCCTCTTTTTAAGATTTTCTTGAAGGTTAAGGACTTGTCCGAAAGAAAAGCCAATAACTTTTTTTCTTTCTTTTCTTCCTGTAGCATTATTCTAATTAATAATTTTTTTTATTAACAATAAGAAATATTTTTTATGTAATTTGATAATGTTCACTGGGAGTACAGGTGTTTTGGAGCAGGTAGTTGCCCTTCAAAACGGGTGACATGGGCCCGAGAACTGGTAGATGATGAAGCAGAAGACTTTGTTAGGCATGATTTCATCGATCCTGATCCACAAAGGCCATGGCTTTCCCAAAGAATGGCCCTGCGAATACCATATTCTGCATAGAAATTATAACATTAGCTGATCAAGTATCCAACAAGCAGAGTATAATCTCGTAAGAAAGCGTTCAGCAAATAATCAGAAAATTGAAGCTATTGAAATCTCTATATGCAAAAAATAAAATGTATTTCGGCAACAGTTCCATTTCATGTATAACAGTGTTAGTCTCACCATCAATCAGCTGTATTTTCTGAAGAAAGTGGCTTTTTTTTTTTTCCTGTTGAACCTTCCAGGCTATGAACGTTAGATCATGTAGCATAAGCTCGACTTTTTTTGATATGATGATGATTTGTTTCAACTCTTAATTTGTTGTTGGTGTCTTGAAAATGCTATGATTGTACCAATATAATATATGAATGGGCATTATATAAGGGATTTTAGATTTGTGGAATTGTAATAGTTGCTTAGTTTTTTGTGAATACCTTAAGAATATTGAATAATAAAAAAAAGAAATAGAACGGTCCATACATAAATTTGTTTGCCCTTTTAATTTTTACTTTGATATAATGAATATTTCAATTTGTAAAACTATATCTATGAATATTTTAATCAATGTATTAAATATATTATATTATTGAAGAATATGAAAATTATTATTTTAAAACCGTAGTAATTATATAAATTAATATTTTATTTATAAAAAAATTTTAAAAATTGTTATTACTAATATGACATGGTGCGTGATATTATTAAAAAAAAAAAAAAGTTATTATCTATTTGAAAAGCTTAGTAATGTACATCTATATATTTGAAAAATATATATATATATATATTTAAAAATTAATAGATAAATTGTTTATAATATTATAATTTGTAATAAAAATTAATAGAAAATTATATATAAAATTATAAAAATTAAATTATATTTTTACTTGAAAAAAAAAGTAAAAATTAACTGGTACAAATGATGTGCAACATACGATTCAAGGAAAATTAATTTTAATTAAAATTTTAAATATAATCACCTTTTTATTATTAAATAAATACGATAATATATTTAATATATTAACAAATCTATTTTGGTTTTCTTTCTATTTCTTTTTTATTTTTGACTGGAGCGCTTTTCCCCATAAAGAAAAATCCCGCGCAAATGAAGAAGAAGAATAATGAGTTCGCGGGATTTTGCCATTCTTGTAGTCTGACCAACCGAAAATGAGGATGACCGTTAAATTCTGTACCCAATCAGTTTACCACATCACCGCTAAACTCTCTCAATCAACCTACTATAAAAGAAGGCGATCTCCATTAACTACACAAAAAGGAAAATCTACAGACCCAATACAAAGAGGACACTAATCAATCATGGCGGAAAAGGTGCTAACTGTGGCTCAGGATGGTAGCGCTGAGTACAAGACGGTCCAAGAAGCAGTTGACGCCGTGCCAGAAAACAACGCTGAGCGGATTGTTATTCGGGTGGCGCCTGGGGTGTATAAGCAACCCGTGTTTGTGCCCAAAAATAAGGGTATGATTACTATGATCGGTTCGAGACCGGAGGACACTATTCTCACGTGGGACAACACTGCCTCCAAAATCGAGCACCACCTGGTCCGTCTCCGCCAGAATTTTTGCGATTTGACCCGTTTGGATAGCCATTTCTGTTGCTGATTTTGGTTCTGTTGTTTTGTCTGTTTGCAGGATGCCGAGGTAATTGGGAAAGGAACATTTGGTTGTGGGACCGTGATAGTGGGAGGGCAAGATTTTATTGCTGAGAATATGACATTTGAGAACGCTGCTCCTGAGGTACAGTTATTTAAAAGTTAAAATTATAATTTTATTATGTTATTTAATTGTTTCTTGTTCACTTCTAACGTTGTCAGTTATTGGGCAAATGCATATAACTAAACTATTGGGTTTCGTTAAAGATTGAAACTTTTGGCTTGTAATTAAATATTATTTGAAGCATTTACTCCTGTTTTTAATCCTATCCATTTTCTAGGGTTCACATCAAGCTGTGGCAGTCAGGGTTTCAGGTGATCGGTCCGCCTTCTATAACTGTAGATTTCTTGGTTGGCAGGTATACTTAATTGCTTAGTCTTATGAGCAACTTTATGTTTATTTTCTGTATATTTTTAATGGGACTGCATCTAGAGTTACTACCCTGCAAATGCGTTTCATGTTTTCAACTAAATATACCTGCTTATAAAATTCTTATGCAGGATACATTGTATTTGCATCAAGGAAAGCAATATCTAAGAGATTGCTACATTGAAGGAGATGTCGACTTCATTTTTGGGAATAGCACTGTCCTTTTTGAGCATTGTCATATCCATTGCAAGGCAGCAGGTTTTGTTACTGCACAAAGCAGGAAAACTGCAGAGGATACAACTGGTTATGTATTCTTGAGGTGTGTCTTTGTGTATTTGATTGGCTTTTTTGGTTCAGCAGTCATGGTTTCCTCTTGCTAGTCAGCATATAGTGGTTACCTGGTCACAATTAAGGCTTGGGGACAAATGCTAATAGTTAAGAATTTTAGCTTCGGCTTTTCAGTTACAATTTAAATCTTATTTGCTGGTGGATTTTAAAATGTTCGTTTTAATTATTGAGTTTCTCAAGCTGAAAATTCCAACGGCTAATCCAAATCTGCCCTTGCTCCTTTAGTACAACAAGTCCCCGTTTGTGTATTCTTCTGGTGTCTTATGAATAACCATCGCTCTTCTGCAGATGTGTGATTACAGGAAATGGAGGCCCTGCATATGCATATCTCGGACGTCCATGGGGACCTTTTGGAAGGGTGCTCTTTGCATACACATATATGGATGCATGCATCCACAATGTAGGATGGCATAACTGGGACAATACTGAGAATGAAAAAACTGCTTGCTTTTATGAGTACAGGTATTACAGTTAGCATTGAACTTTGTTCTAAATGAACAAAAATACAAGTTCCTTGTACTTCAGAATTTAGTGTGACTTCTGATGATACTGCAGATGATAATATGTTCTATATGATCAACCACAGATAGTCTTTGTAATTGTGAGTACATTGATTGGAATTGCAGGTGTTTTGGACCAGGATTTACCGCTGATAAACGGGTGGATTGGTCAAAACAATTGTCAAGTGAAGAAGCAGAAGCCTATCTCAAGCATGAATTTGTTGACCCTGATCCACAACAGTCATGGCTTGCCCAGAAATTGGGCCATAGGATCCCACATAATGCTTAAAAGTTTTCAAGTCAGATGATGAAGTATCTGACAACCAGAGAACAACCTTGAACGGAAGCGTGCAGCAAACAAATAGCCTACTCTAAATGAAAAATTCTGTGTGCTTTGTTTTTTCTTTCCTTTTCTTTTCTTTGGATGAATCATTCCAATTTCTAAATTTTTAGCTTATGTAGCATAAGCTTCTTGCTTTGCTTTGATCAAGTTTTGCTTTGATACTTCATGTGTGAGATATAATTTGAAGAGAAGTGAATTTTTTTTATATTTCCAAACTCAGCCATGGTTGGTGTGTTTGTAATTGGAATGGAATAAAATTTTTGTAATAAGATTATTTCTCTTGTGAGATTTATTTCACATCATCAATCAAATGAATTCAAGACTTTGTTTATTTTACAAACAATAACCAATCTCTAGAAAAAAACTTTTTTTTCCTGAATTTATTCCTCTTCCTTTTGTTGCAATAAAAGAAATTCATTGTTTGATAGTACTATTTTAATTTATAAAATGTAAACATATTTAAATTTTACTTTATTAATCTAAAAATAATAATATTATATTAATAGTTTACAATATTAGTAATGAAGTAATATTATTATTTTTAGTTACTTTATCGATAATGTTGTTAATCTAAAAATATTATTCTAAAAGTAATAATATTGTAAAATAATAGCATAAATTAGATGTGTTCAGTTAGGGTGTATTTTTCATGATTTTTATGAATTTATGATTTGCAAATTAAAATAAACTAAAATTGGGGATATACAAATTATTAAATTTTTTTCTGCAGCAAAAACCTTGAGTAAGGCAATGGGTCCCATTGTCCACTCAGCACCAATAGTTTTGAACATCTGGACAAGAAATATCCAAACCAGATCATATGCTTATCTTTCCCTTTCCCAAAGTTCCACATCCTCCAGTCTTACCCTCCTTCTATTTCTTCCGTCTATTAATTTCCACTTCTTTTATTATTTTAATTTAGTAGCAACCATTGATGTAGTGAAAATGAAAAATAAATAATTTTTCTTTTAAATGGGTGAAATTGCAGCACCGGCAACTTCCTTTGCTCCATGCAATCACACTATTGGGAAGACATGGAAGGGAACTTTCACCTTCACCAAGAAGCAAGAATGGCAATGCTGTGCTGTGGGTGATAAAAAATCATGGAGGCCATTGATCAAGAATCAGATGGCAGTTAAGCCTGCCAAGTATTCATCAAGAATCTCTACTGATATCCCACTCTATGAGTCTCCTGGGGTAACCCTTTTCCTTCTTTATCTCCCTTTCCCTCTCTTTAGTTTCTCCCTTTAATGTTTTTGTTTTGTACTTTTTTTTCTTCTTTTGCAGGCTTCCTTTGATACATATTTGGAGGATAAGCGCAGAGTTTTCAAAGCAATGTTTCCTGATAAAAGGAGGAGTCAACAACTCAATGAGGTTTTTTCTAATATATATAAATTTTTTTATCCAGTTCTCTTTTAGTTTGTAACAATTGATTTCATTTTGTTGTTAATTTAATTAATTAAACTATTAGAAATTTTATGTTATTCAATTCAATAAATGATTCAGAATCTGTTGTTTTAGTGTGTGTTTTTTTTTTTCTTTATGTGCTTTTTTTCAGTAGTATTTATTCAAGAATTATATAAGTTTTCTACTTGTTAGTACTTCAAATTGATGATTGTTTAAATATTATAAGCATTACAATTTTTGGTTTTACTCATTTCTATTGTTACATTCATCTTGCTTTACTCTCATTTGATTTTTGCAGGAAGAGTGGAGAATTCAGATGTTACCCATTAATTTCTTGTTTCTTACTGTCCTGCCAGAAGTAGACATGAGGTTGAGATGTAAATCAGGAGGCAAAGATTATCCACCAGAAATTCCAAAACGTATCTCCAAGGTCCTCGAGCTTGATATTGTAAGTTAGTCTAATCGCTTAACCATGAACATTACAGAGTCTGTTCGACATTGAAGTTCGAATTTGTATTTTAATTGTTTGGAACTTATATTATTAGAATATGTAAAGTTGATCTTGAAAACAAAAATCTTATTATGTAGATAAGATGGAAACTTGAAGGACTTGATAATGTTCTTGAACCATCTCATTTTTCACTTGGAGTAAAAGGAGCATTGTATGCTGATAGAATAGGAGGAGCAAGAACGCGGTTGAAAGGTCAACTAGAGATGAACATAAGCTTTGTTCTTCCTCCTATGCTTGCTTTGGTTCCTGAAGATATTCGCAGAAATGTTGCAGAAACAGTTAAGCAATGAAACCTTTTAGCAGAAAGTTAAAAGATCATATGTACTTTGTGCTGACCAGTCTATTTAACATTTTCTATTCTGACAACAGGTTTTAACGCGACTAGTGCGGGACATGAAGCATAAAGTTAATGGTAGCCTGCTCGCAGATTACAGTGAATTCAAAAGAGAAAAGCCTAAGGATCTGGTCTGAACTACTATTACAGCAGAGGAAATGGAGCGCGTTATAGTTCATTGTTTTGAGAAACTTAGAGAAAAGATTATTAACTTCAGTGGAGAAATAGATAGTTGAAATTTGGAAATTTTTGTGCAATCGTGATTTTGAAAATTTTGAGATAGGCTTTTTGCATTATGTAATTCTGGCACGAAAAATATAAACTTACCTTCAGCGTTAATGCCCATTTGCAAGGCATGAAATCAGGGAAAAAAGAAGGAATGTTGAATGAAAATGGAGCTGCGGGGGATCGAACCCCGTGCCTCTCGCATGCAAAGCGAGCGCTCTACCATTTGAGCTACAACCCCGAGTTGGAACTTTAAGTACCGTTCATATAAATGAACCATAATTGTAGAATTCATTTGGAAATGAAATCCAAGTATAATTTATTATATTTGGTATGCTACAATTTAAAATAAAAAATTCAATTGAATTCCGTAAAATTATATTTGAAATAATTCTTAAATAAAAATTTATTTATTTTTATTTTCTAAAATAACCTTAATATAATGATTTAATAAAAATACTAATATAAATAAATCACTCATATTCCATTATAATTAATTGATTAAATTTTAAAATTTTAAAATTTTAAATTTCATATCCTTACAAATGTTTAAATTTTATTTTTATTAATAGATTAAAATATATTGAAAAAAATAAATGAGAACAGTTTAGTTAATAATATTTGAGATGAATGTGCAATTTAATCAATATATTTGTAAATTCTAATAATTTTATGGGATTTGAACTAAGCTAAACCAATTTCATGGAATTCAATTCATAGAATTCAAATTCATATTTTTTTCATTCCAAACACAAAATTTTGAATTTATAAATGAATTCTATAAAATTTGGTGAAATTCATATGTTTTAAACGGACTCTTAATTTCTGTTATTAACTTTGTATAATAAGAAAAGCTGCCAACAAATTCAGAACACAGCTTATCCTATTCAGGAAATAAAGTATACCACAACCAAAATTACTTTCCTTCCTTGGGTCGGTGCAGAACTTACATACTCAAATTAATCAAGAATAAATTGAACTGGTGCACTAACCTGAACTTTATTTCTTTATTTCTCTTTTGGGTTTTGAACAACTTTATGTTTTTAAATGTTTAATTATTTATATGATACACCCAGCTTCACCAATAATCAGAACAAGAGCATGAACCCTGCTTGAAACAATGAAAGCGATTACGATCCCTAACAACAATTTTTCTGTTATATACCTCAGAAGTAATTTTGATAGCGGAATGACAATCCTGGCAAATTCGCAGATTCTTGAATATATACAGAGGCGAACCAGGTCTTGTGCTTATCAGCCCAAAACAGATTGCTAGCTTCTCACTATGGGAGAACAGTGCCTGTTCCTTCTCCTCTCTGTTAACCTCACTACCATCACAACCAGAAAAAACTTGGCTAGTGGTATCAGGAACATAACCAGCTAATTTCAATCTTTGAATCATATCCTCCAACGCCAGGTAAATTTCCTGGGTTCGTGGGTGTAACTTATCCCCAGAGCTGAACTGATGAACTTGACCGTCAACATGAATAGAACTCATCCCTGGCACCTTTTTTATGCCCTTACTTCTAAGCACATATCGAAGAGAATTCGCCTTGTCTTGCTTTCCAGCTAAAGCATACATGTTTGAAAGCAATATATGATACTCGGTATTTTGTGGATCAAACTGAATCAGCTCCTGCAGAATCCGTTCTCCGAGCTGTAGCTTTCCATGGACGTTGCAAGAACCTAAAAGAGATCCTAGAACCACCTCATTTGGAGGCATTGGCATCTCCTTTATCAAAATTTCAGCTTCTTCTATGTGACCAGCACGACCTAGAAGATCCACCATACAAGCATAGTGTTCTATTTTAGGTATCACACCATATTCAGATTCAAGGTTATGAAAATAATGGCAACCTTGATCGACTAAACCAGAGTGGCTGCAAGCACTTAGCACTGCCATAAAGGTCAAATCATCTGGCTTAGCTTCTTGAATCATCTCTGGAAACATATCCAACACAATTTTACCCTTCCCATGCATTGCCAAACCAGCAAGAATTGCATTCCATGCCACCACATTCCTTCTTGGAAGATACCCGAAAACTTCATACGCCGTATTTATTCTACCACATTTTGCATACATGTCTACCAAGGATGTACCCACCATGATATCCATCTGTCTTCCCATTGATTTAAAGGCATAAACGTGAACCCACCTTCCCATCATTACATCTCCTGACTGTGAGCAAGCTGATAAAATTGAACAAAGTGTAACATAATTTAACACTAACCTCAACCCTGAAACCATATGAGATAAAATAAGAAACCCCTGTTTACAAAACCCACTTCCCACATACCCTGAAATCATGATAGTCCAACCAACCTCATTTCTCTCAGGCATTTTATCAAACAACATCCTTCCATTCTCCACCCCCTCCCAATTCACCACTCCCTCTAATAATACACTCCATGACACTACATTTCGTTCGTCCATTTCATTAAAAGCTCTTCTTGCCTCGGTTATGAACCCACATTTCACGTACATGTTTATTACCGCATTGGAAGTCTTAACACTAAACCGTAAACCCATTTTCACCAGACAACTGTGCACTTGCCTCCCCATCTCCAATTCCCTCGCGCGCGCGCACAAACTAAACACGCAAACCAATGCTACATCATCAAGCACGACTCCTTCTCTGCGCATTTCTTTAAACAAAGAAAAAGCAGCCCCAAGAGTGCTACTGCGTCTTGCAAGGCAAGATAAGAGAGAGGTCCAATCTGCTATGTCTTTGTGTGAGTGGGGAATTTGATCAAACAGGTGGTGTGCACTGCCGGTAATGCCGCATTGGGCATACATGTGGAAAACGGCATTGAGAAGGAAGGCGTTTGGCGAGGTGGCGACGCCAGTGGTCAGAATAATGGCGTGGAGTTGTTTTCCAGCAGAGAGAGCGGACTGGCTGGCACATAAGCGGATAAGAGAGCGGAAATGGTGAGAGAGTAATGGAAGGGTGAGGCATTTCATAAGGAGGTTGATATTATTTTTTTTTTTGCAGATTTTACCCAAAGGCTGTTGAGAATTAAAACAGCTGCGCTTTTATGTTGCCTAAAAGAAAATAATAAATAGAATTGAGTTATTACAGTCAAATTCTAATGGGATATGGAACCAAGCTCGCTGCAAGCCCCCAACCTTTTACTTGGAGCAGCTCTCTGCTACCGGCCAAAGGACAGAAGGTAGCACTAATCCAAATAATTAAAAAGAGAGAGAGAGAGAGAGAGAGAGAGAGAGAATTAAAGAAAATTATTATGAAGTTCGAATACACATAAAAGGCCATGTACACTTAAGGTATATCCCCAAATCATCTCTGCAGGATAAAAATGGATGAAAAGTACAGCAACAGTAGATCAAATATGTTTTTCATAACTCACTGGCAATGCACACAATAACCCAAGGACAACACACGAAAAAAATCCCCATAAAACACTCAGAGAGCAAACGAGAGGGAATGTCTTGGCTTATTTGAGTTTGAAGTACAAGATCAAGATGATGGCAACCACAAGGACCGCAACAACAGCACCAATCATCCACTTGTTCCGGTTCATCCTCCTGGTCATGTTAGTTAATACTTTCTTGCTCTTGCCTATGTTGTCATCTACGCCATGAAGCTGCAGGATAGGGACACATCAAATAAAATGTATGGTGTTTGGTATTACTAGTTCTGTGACATCTAGAATTTGACAGAAATGTAACTAACAGTCATGTACTAGTTCAACTCTTGGCACTAATGTTTAGAAATATAAGCAAGAAAGAGGAAGTTGTTGGTATCCAGGAGATGGTGTGCTATAATTCAGCATCAGCAAAAAACCACAAAAATATCCAATGGAACTAAAATTAGAAACTTAATGGAGGGTACCGTGTTATGGGCATGCAAGAGAGACTGTCTCTGTTGATGCAAATCTTGAAGAATCGAAACTCCAAGATCTTCAGTTTCCAGCATGGTTCTTCTACTATCCTTAATTCTGTCACTGGACTGATTTAACCTTTCTGTTGACATCATTAATCTTGATCTCTGATCAGCTGTGGCCTGTAAATGTCGCATCAATGATAAGTTACAGACATATTCAACAATCAAAAAAGAAAGATTAGATTCAAAACAATATGGTAGAATTTACAGAAACATAACAAATTAACAAGTGACATAGAACTTTAGCTTGGAGGTTCTCCATTCCTTAACCCTTGTAATAGATGACTTAAATAGCCATTTGTATCAAGAAGAGGCTAGGTGGATTTAAGATTTTATGTTGGCACCTCGAACAATTGCATGCATCAGTCTAACGGAGCCCACCGAACATGTAGTAAATAAGATAACAAGGAAGAAAACACACAAAACAACACCCCCATTTTTGCAACCAAAACCCCTTTTCTAAGGGTATGCCAAAATCAGCAACCAGGTTTTTTTCTACAGCTATATAACCAAACAGTGATAACAACAAAAGCATAAAAAAATTTACATACTAAAGCAAAATGTTAATCCGCATATAATCTGTAAAGTAAAAGCAATTAAAAGAAACATTAACCCTTCACTTCAATAAATAAGATCATTTATGACAAGCTCATTACTGACAGCTGAATTGCCATTGCACTTGGAACTGTTACCACATTGAAAAAAGGTATATAGAATAATACATACTGTGAGTGCATCAGCCATCCCTGATTCCAGCAGTGCATCTCGGGCAGCTGGATTTAGGCCACCAGATGCTATTCTTTTAACTTCACTTTTCAGATTGTTTAGATCCGACTTGTATTCCCTCAACTTAGCTAGAAGAACAGCCTTGACATTTGGTTGTAAACTTCTTGCTTCAAGGTCCATTTTGCGAATCTGGAGAAATATAGACAGCATATAATAGTTAATAAGGAAGGATGTAGGTGGAAAAGCCTAAAGCAATAAACCTTATAATAAGTCAAATTGATACCAAAGAGTCCGCATTGTCCAACCCAGCTTTTACTTCAGAAAGCTTTTGCTTCTTTTGCTCTACAGGATGACCAGTATTGTATAATTAATAAGCATCAATTGTCCTTGTTATGAAAAAATCACTATCAAAATTAAAATTTTGAATTAAGGAAAGGAATAAGATGCACATTAGATTACACAAATTAGATAATCGCATATTCAGAACTTATAACAGATTGAAATACAATAAAAAGCTTAATAAGTTTAATCAAGCAAGCATTAGTGATTCTGTTCAAAAAAAAAAAAAAAAAAAAAGCATTAGTGATTAAACTTATTAATCAATTTTAAGCTCATTAAGCTTACTCCTCTCGCAAGGGTGAAAAGGAAAACTACTTAGAACGCTTAACAGAAAAGGAAATTTGAATCTAAATTTAACCTCCTCATGTTTCTCCAAATAAAATCTCATAACAGTTCAAAAAAAATATAAGAATTCCACTAAAGTGAAACCCATGAACAATAAAGATAAAAATCTACCGAGAGCACATTTCCAGGCAAAAATGTACCTCCATCAAGAGCACCTGCCGCCGTACACTTCCTCGAAAGATTCGCCGAGAGCTCGCAGTACTGGCGCTCGTATCCTTCAAACACTTCACTCATCCTTTCGATTTCTGAATCAAGAAGGTCGATCGAAACACGTTTATTTTAGTACCAATAATCTTCAATTTAAACCTAAGATCCTTCAATGGATAAAATGAATTAAGATTAGACGATGTACATAAGAGAACCGGGTACGATCAGAGGCAAAATCGCGGCGGAGATAGCTGGACTTAGGCGTGGGACCCTCTAAAAGCCGGAGTTTGACGGTGGTGATGGCCGCAGTTTGTAGAAATTCGAACGATCAAAATGACAGTGCACGTTCGGGTGGGGTTTATAATGGAGCGAAGGGTAAATGATAAAGTCACATGGGAAGTACAATATAGCTTAGATTAATGGACGCAAAGAACGACTGACAACTGTAATTGTAGTTTTCTTCTTGTGTGCATTTTGCGGTAAGGCTAAGATTTGCTCCTATCCGTGGAAGCGGGGAATATCCGGTATTACTGTTATAATGACTTGTAGTTGTTGATTAGTTGCTTTGAAACCCAACTCTAGACGAGCCCAATCCAATACCCCACTCCCGGTTTGGCCCATCCTCATCCTCAATTTGATTGATTAGGTAAATGATAGGCTTTCGTTGACTTTAATTTTATATATATATATATATATATGTGTGTCACACCAAACATAATACCATTTTTATCTTTATTTAAATAAATAATATTAATATGAAATACAAGTTGATATAAATTGCTTTTCGAATTTTTAAAATTTTTTTTATTCAAAAAATGATGTTTGTAGTCATTGCATAAATTTAATACTTGTCTATAAAATTATTTTGAACCATGTTTTAATTATGCATATTAAAAAAATTAAAATTATTAGGACAATAGTTTTGCAAAACTTGGCAATTTAACGTGGTTTTTATGTGCTTCGTAAGAAACGTTTTTCTTTTAACAAATTGATTTATCTCATTGTGTTACAGCTCAAGCAATAGAATATAGTTTGAGTTTATATATATTTCTCATATTTTTATAATCATAAAATATTCATCGAATCAATTTATAGTCTATGTGTAGTTTTAATTACATTCTTAAAACTAATAAAAAAGGAGATGGTACCATAATTACGATTATGGTTAGTATGAGTAATTAATGCTAATAGCATCTAGAAATATTAAAAACTCACTCGTCAGGCTCGAGATCCGTAGCAGCAAATGAAGCGTCAAAACGACACAATTAAAACAAAAATATATTAAAAGCGTGGAAATGATACTATTTAATAATTTTTTAAAAAATATATAAAATTTTATGAAATAAGTATAATATATAAAAAAAATTTCAAACTCAATATTTTTTTTTATGAAAAAGAAGAAAACGGAAGGAGTAATTATTTTAGAAAACTTTTAATTATTTTGAGCTTTAAAGCGAAGCACCTTCCGACTCAAACAAGCAAGGAACCTGCCTGTAAGGTGTCTTCTTTGTCTGAGCAAAAATTTTCTTTTATAGCTTAATAGTTTGATCTATCTATGGTAAAGCCTGTTTAGAACTTAAACGGAAATGCTACTTTCAGCCTTATTAACATCAGTTGGGATCAATTTGGGCCTCTGTTTCTTATTTTTCACTCTCTATTCTATACTGAGAAAACAACCGGGAAATATTTTCGTCTATGCACCTCGTTTGATCGATAAGCAGAAATCTGAGCAACAGCGATATGATTTTTTCAATTTAGAAAGGTTATTGCCTTCTGCTAGTTGGGTTATAAACGCATGGCAACTTACTGAAGAAGAGCTATTGTCAATTTCTGGTTTGGACGCTTTAGTCTTCATACGCATTTTCATTTTTAGGTAACTTGGAGTTGTTTCATTGGGTTTTGATTGTCCTTTTGTGTTATAGTTTTAATTATTTGTTTTCTTGGTTGCAGCTTGAAAGTGTTTGCGTTTGGTGGGATTGTTGGTATTTGTATTCTTCTTCCTGTTAATTATCTTGGGAGTCAGTTAAGCATTAGTGATTTTTATGATTTGCCGAACAAGTCTCTGGACTCTTTCAGCATATCCAATGTGAATAGCGGTTCTAAGTGGTAAGTATAGTTCGAATATTTTTATGTTTGAGTAATTGTCACTTGTAAATGCATCAAATTTAAGAAGTGTAAGTTTTCACATTTCCATCCTTTTCCTTTAGTTGGTTTTGTGTTCAATTCTCACGAATGATAATGGGAATTCACTAAGCACATCTCGTCTTTGGCTTTTATTCTGCATATACAAGTATATGTAAATCTGTGAGACTGAGTGCAATTTTAGGTTGTGGTTTCGCGTAAGTGGGGTGATGCAAATTGCCAATAGCTACTGCCATAAGTAGAGTGACCATATTTAATATGCTTATTCCATTTTTTATAAAAATGCTATTAGCTGTTATATTATTTTAATCTTACTAGGCATCTTGCTTTATTGTTCTCATTCTATCTTTCGTTATTGTTCTCATCCTTCATAGTTCTAATTTTTTTCCCCCTTCTTGTATTGGCTTCACTACAGTCAGTTGCACATTTCATTTTATTACTATCCCCCTCCTTCATAATTGCCATTCAACTTGCAATGATACTTGATACGACAGAAGTATAAGCTATCAATTGTTGCTGCATTCTCTTTGTTATATGATGTTTATTGCATTTTAAACTAGCATTCTGCTAATGAATGTTAAGGAAACCCTAATTATTAGTTTTGGCCTTTCTCAAGGTTATGGGTTCACTTTTGTGCTGCATATATTTTTACAGGCGTTGTCTGCTATCTACTTTATAGTGTAAGTAATTTTCTTTAGCTAATGTCATCACCCTTTTCTAGTTCATGAGACTAAAAACGTCCAGAAACTCTAACTTGGGGTTATGTGCAGGAGTACAGCTATATTTCATCAAAAAGGATTTCTTGCTTCTATTCATCCAAACCTCAGCCACATCAGTTTACCATACTAGTCCGTGGTATCCCTAAATTGTCTGGGAGAAGCTTTAGTGAAGTTGTTGAGAGCTTTTTCACAGAGAATCATCCTTCTACTTATCTTTCAAATTCAGTGATTCACCAAACAAGCAAAATTCAAGGTCTCATTGTAAGCATTGAGGAAGACCTGCTGATTAATTTTATTAATTTCAGCTCACAGTGGACACATGCCCTTTACTTAATAATTAAATTTCTTGTGCAATGAGGATTTTGTATTTTCTGGTATTTATACGCTACGTAACTGTCCCCTGTGTTTAATTATTTATATGTGCATGCTTGTTAGTTCCAAGTATTATATGTACCAAGGTAGCACTTCTTAACAACTGAAATAAACTATTATGAGGTTATTTCTCTCTCAATAGTTGTCTTATGCACATAAGTACCTTTTGCAATGTTGTACAACACTTCAAACCCTTTTTTGGCTGAGAGTTTTTCACGTTCCTGAAACAACAAGTGGACAGACCTTCACAGAAGAACTTGCGGCAATTTGCAAAATTCGCGCTCTCCATTCTTCATGGAATTGAGAGATTCATCATAAATGTATTAGGGAATTTTTTGGTTTTTAGTTTGGACATCCAGTGGTCTTCATTATTTTATTCATTTTACATTTTTCTTTTCTTACAACTGTGTTATCCTTGCAGAAAGATACGGAAAAGTTGTATAGAAGGCTTGCACGCATTAAATCAGAAAATCGTCCTCAGCAAAAATTTAAACGTGAAGGCTTTTTGGGACTCTTTGGACGTAAAGTTAATCTCTTTGACCATTATGAAAAGAAGCTGGAAGATTTGGAAGATAATGTGAGAATGGAGCAACATTCATTGACAGGAGAGGTTTGTGACATCTGTCTGAAACAAAAATAACCATAGTTTGGAATGGACTTCCTCCATTTAATTTCAGGACTTATAGTTGGCATTGCTTTGGCAGTTAATTTAATTATTGATACAAAAGAAAATAATTTCTTCTTTAATGCCAATCAGTTTTTCAACTCCTCTAACCCTGAATAAAGGTCATTCTCCAACCAGTATTCAAAGGAGGTTCTGCAAGGTTGATCTGGATACAGTTATAAAATTTGGAATGAAATGATTGCTTTCAGGATTCGTGCTTATAATCTCTATTTGATGCTTCTTGGATCCTGAGTTTTAGCGCATTGGGAAATGAAGTGATGGCCTAATTTGCTTTATAGGATAAACCTTAAATATGCACCATCAGTATTTTATCCATGTGATCGTTTTGAGATTCTTTTTAATTGACGTATTTTCATCTGAATGAATTGCATATTTCCAAAAGATTTCTAAATTTTGTGGAATTATTATTCAATGAGGTTGCATATGAACTGACAACACATTAAGATGCATGTTTTGTTTGTTTGACTATTACCCACCACATATCTTGCTGTCTCTGGAAATTTTGAAGTACCTGTGCAAAATCTATGAGATGTTTTTTTTTTTCAGTTATCCTGTTAACATGAAAATGAGAGCTGATGCAACATATTGTTTCATTATGTCTTTCAAATTTCACAGGAAGTCCCAGCTGCTTTTGTTTCATTCAAGTCACGTTTTGGTGCTGCAGTAGCTTTACACATTCAACAGGGTGTCAATCCCACAGAGTGGGTTACTGAGCGAGCTCCTGAGCCTCAAGATGTGCACTGGCCTTTCTTTTCTGCATCATTCATAAGAAGGTGGATATATATGCTGGTTGCAATTGTTGCCTTTATTGCTGTTACAATTGTCTTCTTTATTCCAGTTGTAATAGCACAAGGTCTTGCCAATCTGGAGCAGTTGGAGACCTGGTTTCCTTTTCTGAAAGGCATACTTAGTCTGTAAGCGAAATTTAACACTCTATTGCTCATTGATTTCGTTCTTAAAAGGCATGCCTACTTCTGTTAGAATTGCAGCTATTAAATACGTCAACTTGTATAAAGTATTCTATTGAACGTTTCATCTTATAAAATTTGATCGATTAAACATTTATTGGATAGTTGAAGTATGCAATCATTGTTCCAAAAATTGTACTAACTGCACATAATATATACACTTCACACATAAAAGATAAAAACCCTAAAAAAATTATTGTTATCAGTGTGGGAGGGGCACAATGTGTGCAAAATTCGCAAGTGGAAGGGTACAATATATCCCCAGCAAAATTTAATATCCCACTGGATTAAAGTCGTGAAGTTCAGGGGTAAATTTATGTATTTAGCCTTCACTTAGAATAATAAAAGGAGCTTGTTATTGCAATAATGATGATACATAGAAATGAGATGTAGCTCTTTATGTTGAAAAGTGAAGAAAAAGTATCCATAACTGATTCAACTAGTTTGGGATTAAGGTTTAGTTGAGTTGAAATGTAGAAATGATGGCTAAATGGTATTATTATTACCATAGAAAAGTATTATCAAAGCATCTTTTCAGACTACCATCATGTTTAAGAACCTATCTTAAGCTGAATTTGTTTTAATTCATGTGTAAGTTAGAAGTTTGAATATTGACTTTAAAGTTACAAAATGTAATGCTTTATTTGTGAAATTAGGAACAAGAAACTATTACCTAGATGTACCTAATACAATGCATCATATTGAAATAAAGCTTTCTTCTGCAACAGATCTATAAGATAAACCAGTAAAGGACTCATGATGATTTCTAGACATCTCTGTGTACCCAACCATGCGCATGCACTAGTATGCATGTGTGCTTAGAAAAACTAAAAACATTTAGAATAACTTACTAAGCAGTGAAAATAAGGCATTTTTTCCATTTATATATCTATTTTTGCATTAAAAGTAAAAGCCACAATATTAGGTTTGATGAACTTCCAGTTTCTAATTCTGTACCATTTTTTTTCCCTCCAACATGTGGTAGGAGGTACACCGACTGATTGCTTTTTGTAATATGTAAATGGAGTTGAAGAAGCAACAGAACCTGGTGAACTACTGAAATTAATTGTTTCAAGAATTTGAGAATGTCATTTACAGTTCATTTAGATCTTCTGACAGCATAAAAACGAATGAATTTTGTTTTTGTAGTGACTATGTCTATAGTGAGATGCAATACTAATATCCTCGACGTTTGAATTGCAGAACTGTTGTCAGTCAACTGATTACAGGATATCTGCCTAGTCTCATTCTTAAGTTGTTCCTACTTCTCATGCCACCTGTGATGATATTGCTATCCTCCATGCAAGGATACATTTCCCATAGTCAAATAGAAAAAAGTGCTTGTATCAAGATGTTATTCTTCACTATATGGAACATTTTCTTTGCAACTGTACTATCAGGATCAGCTCTCTACCAAGTCAATGTCTTCCTTGAGCCCAAGAAGATTCCCAGGGTACTAGCTGAAGCTGTTCCATCTCAGGTGAGAATGCATCTGCATTATCACATTGAAATATTCTACTCATCACCCTGTAGTTAGCATGTCTGTGATGCCTCTTCTCTGCACTGCATATTTCCTTGTGAACTGGGATTACCTCTTTCCAGTGAGAGCCCATAAAAATTAAAATCCTTTTAATTCATGGCAATTTGATTTTGATGTGAAATGCTTAAGATTGATCGGCAGTGGAAAGCTAAAGGCAATTTTGCTAAATTGGATTAATTATCCTTGAAGTCTGAACTTGAATTGCACGTGGCCCTTAAGATTGTCATTCACAATGCTCAGCAAGCAAGAGGCAAGATGTGTATGAAGTGCAGTGCTTTGGAGTCAACTTTTAGAGGAAAATATTTGAGATCGTAACAGGAAAAATGAAAAAAGGACGGTTGGAGGGGGAGGTGAGGGGCAGAGGAGGCAAAAAGAGAATCTGTATGATTTTTTTGAGACAACAAAATAAACTTATTATGAATTTCATAGTATGGAAAGATCATGACGCTATAGTCAGAGTTAAGAGAATCTAGTGCATCACCCTGAGATGAAATTATTGTTATTAATAATAATTGTGGCTTGATTCTTTGCATAAGCCAGACTGCTTGCTACATACTGGCAAAAGGGCCTTTCTCAGCATTTCTCAAGTATTATAATGTGTTGTTAGTCTCTTCACACCTTGCAATTGCAAAGGTAGCTGTTTGGTTGTGAAATTCAGAATATACACTTTCTAGTGTGGTTCTTTTCTCAGTACATTAGGTATCATTGTATCTGATTTATGGGTGTTTTTTTAGCATTTAATATTATAATTATATAAGTACATTGTTTCTCCTGTTGGTTATCTGATGAACAACATGAATTGGTAAATATAATTTTTTGTTGTCAGCTACCACTTAATGGTACATTACTTATCTGCAGTAAGCTAGACACTTGCTTTGCTTCAAATGTCTACTTTGCATTAAAAATAAGAAGTTTTTTTATGTTATGATAAAAAGATATAATAGGTTCTTATTCTTATGTAGGCGTCATTCTTCATTTCATATGTTGTCACATCTGGATGGACAAGCCTATCATCAGAACTCTTTCGGTTGATTCCTCTGGTTTGCAGTTATACTAGAAGACTCCGCTGTGCCAGAAGAGACAGTGATGAATTTGAGGTCCCAGAACTTCCATACTATACTGAAATTCCCAGTATTCTCTTCTTTGGACTTCTTGGTGTAACATATTTTTTCCTTGCTCCACTGATTTTGCCATTTCTTCTTATTTACTTTTGCCTGGGATACATCATCTTCCGCAACCAGGTGAGTGAAATCTATTCTTTTTGTTTTATTTTCTTTGCCTTGATTAATTATTCCACAATCACCCCTTGGCTTTATTTCCCCCACCTAACACATCCACTATGTTGGCCTTACTGCTTTTATAATAATCAGAGTATAGTTCAAAAAGTGTATCAAAAAAGTACAGTTGATGGATGATAAAGTTTTCTTTTGGTAGCATTTCGGCTTTGATGGTAATAAGCAAGATTAACTATATTTTTGGATTTTTAGATAGCTCATCCATTATCATCATTCCGTAATATAATTTGCCTTGATGGGCTTTTAACTATTAAAGCATCATATGCTTATGGCCTGATAATTTGTTTGTTTTCAGATAAGGTGTTATCTTACTTTCCGCTGATAATTTTTATGACTATATATTTGAACTTTTTTTTTTTTTTTTTTCTGACAGCTGTTGAATGTATATGCACCCAAGTATGAAACTAGTGGAAAGTATTGGCCTATAGTACACAATTCGACAATTTTTTCCTTGATACTGATGCATGTTATTGCAATTGGACTGTTTGGAATTAAGAAGCTTCCTCTGGCTTCCAGTTTAACTATTCCTCTTCCGGTTCTTACACTTATTTTCAATGAGTACTGCCGGAAACGGTTCCGACCCATATTCAACGGCTATCCTACTGAGGTATGTTGTATCTGTTTATTTTCATACCATTCCATTTGCAGTTCCATGTTTACCTTTTCCTTAGCAACTTATTATAGATTTTATGCGGTTGCTTTGTGGACACCTGAATATTATGTGTTGTACAGTGTTTAGTAAAGAGAGACAAAGAAGACCAGAATGAACCAAATATGGCAGAATTCTATGGTAAATTGGTTACAGCTTATCGTGACCCAGCTTTGGCTCCAGTTCAACTTGACAGGAATGTTGAGAGCCACAGCACCCCCCTTCTTCATGAACAAGTTTGAAAGTATTTGACTACTGTGTTTTTTTTTGGGGTTTGGTTTGTCTTGTTTAGAGGGAATTGTCGTTTCCCAATATGCATAATGTCTGTGTTTGACATATAACAAACTGTGTGCATGTATAAGTAAGACGACGTGTCGTTTAAGTACGCGCATTGGAAGAGAAAGACTTGGAGAAACGAGCCTTTGAATAGACTACTGGTTGGTTGACAAATCTACAATATCCTTTTTGTAGGAAAAGAAATACTATGACTAATTATTTTTAGTTTGTTGCTAATTTTTAAAACTCTTTTAGTTTTTTTTTTCCAATACTATTATTAATTATTCTTTTTTATTATTCATTCATGCAATAAAACTAAGAAAATAAGAAAAAAACCTTTTAAAATTTTATTTGATTTTGATTTCAACCATGGTTCTAGAACCACTTGAACAATTTGACTCGAGTGCCACCCTTTTTAGAATTGCAACCAGCAGTTCTAGAATTGAAACCTATGGTTCTGAAGGCTGAAGCCATTCCCATTCCTAATTAATAGACTACAAAAAAAATTTCAACCCGAAAAAAAAAAATTATTATTAGCTATGTATTATTATTATTATAAATAATTATATGGTTATATTTGTTTAAGATATAGACAATTGATTAGGTGTGGGGCCTCCACGTGGACGAAGAGGAAAAGCCATTGACAATTTCTTGCAAAACTATATCCTTCCACTTGCCTAATTTTTGTAGTAGTCGATAGCTTAAAAAACGTATTTAAAAGGAAAAATTAAGAACAGCCAAAACATCCCACGTGGCAGTACAGTGGTTAATTAATCGCTGGTTCCAATGATGATCTAAACTCAAAATCTCTTCATATATTAATATCAATTAAATGACTCTTGATTTTTCTATTATAGATATAGTAATTAAATGGTTAAATAGGGACAAAAAAGAGATTTTAATTAGGTTTAGCTGTTTAATTTGTTAATTGAAAATTGGTTAATTTCAAGGATATAAAACACCAACGTAACAGACACAAAAGCTGAATTTTGTTTGCATATGCTATTTTTCGTCTCTTCTTTTGTTATGCCCGTACAGTCGCCACCACACAAGATCTTCTTTTTCATTTTTTTTATTATTATCTTATAAATTTAATTATACACCGTATAATTAATAATTAATTTAATAATTACTCTTTTTTTTTTCTCTACCTATTGTTGTTGGAGAATGCGGGAAGGAAAACACAATTATAACTCCTTAAACTCAAATCGCAATGGATCGAGATTTTTCAAATAATCGCACACTAAAATATAATTTAATAATAAATGCACATATAACATGACAATTTATCTAAATTGAAATCCCTCGTCTCAACACTAAAAAAAATTCTCAAATAATAGGTCCGATTTAATTTATTTATTGTGTGTTTAAATATTTATAATTGACTTTGAGAAAGAGTTTGATGATCATAAGAAAATTATAAATAAAAAAAAAAAGAAAAAGATTAAAATTAAAATAATATTTAATTAATGTAATTAAATAGGTATTAATGTCAAGTTTAGTGGGTTGGACATTCTAATGGTGGTGGGGCTTTGGGAAAATCGTTATTTCTTCGCTTTCAACCCTAATGACAAAGACATACTGATAAGCTTCTCCTTCGCTTGACTACTCATACAATGTAATTTTCTTGGCCTTTTTGAGCTTTGAAAGTGATATCTCTACTATTTTTAATTTATTATTATTATTATTATTATTATTATTATAGATAATTAGTTCTTGAATTAATTAATTAGTTAGGGTGTGAGTTTAGAATAGTGGATTTAATAAATTGAAAACTTTAATCATAAAAATTTCAAAATAGTTAATCATGACTTGGAAATTATTTATTTTAATAACATTCTGGGAGGCATTTTGGACATTTTGCCTCCTATAATAAAAAAATTGAATGACCTAGATTAGATTCCCATATTAAAAATTGGGAAAAAAAATTTTAAAAAAAATGGAACCTATGGAGGGGAGTTTGGCCAAGTCAGAAAATTTTACAAGAATTGCACCACATAAGAATATTTCCATTGGGTACCCTCTCACTCCATTTGGTTTAAGCAGAGGCCAAACTTGAAAAACAACAAAAAGATTTGAACAAGATAATGAAGACTCTTTCAGCTCTGTTTCTCATTTGACAGGATCGCCATTTCTCTTCATATAAATTCTCACCATTCCATCCCAACAACCAACAAAATCCATAACCCTTAAAACATACAAAAGAAACTAAAATATGGGTAGGAAAAGAAAAGTTGGTCAAGAAACCTTGGAGGATAAAACTCAAGGAACAATGCAATGGGATGAGATGGTGAAAGTAGCAGCAATAGGAGGAGTCAGAAGAGCAAGGAAGCGATTTGTCGGTGTCCGACAAAGACCATCGGGAAGATGGGTAGCTGAGATTAAAGACACTATACAAAAAATAAGAGTATGGTTAGGTACTTTTGATACTGCAGAAGAAGCTGCGAGAGCTTATGATGAAGCTGCTTGTTTACTTCGCGGAGCTAATACGAGAACCAATTTTTGGCCTTCTTCTCCTTCTTCTTCTGCAACAACTTCAGCTCTTCCTTCAAAGATCACCAATCTTCTTCTTCAAAGACTCAAAGCAAGAAACAGCAACAACAACTCTTGCCCTTCTCCTCCTTCGTCCACCTCGACTATGGTGGCATCATCTTTGGCTTCTGTCATCGATAAGAAGAAGCAAGAAAAGCAACAATTACTTGAAGGAGAAGTCGTGGCAGATTTTTCTGCAGATCATACCCAGTTCACTGATTTTCTTATTAATGACGATCCTCCTCAAGATTTTGATCATTATATCAGTAACAATGATCACATGATCGGTGGTTGTTCGAGTGTTGAGTTCGGTTCCTGTTTGACTGATGAGAGAGAAGAAGACAGAGCTCTTGATTTTGACTGTAACTGGAGTACTGATGATTATATAACTCAATCTTTTCGCAGTGGACATGTTAATAATACTAATTTTCACGAAGAAGATGGGGAAGTAGACATGGGGGGTTTGGATTTTCAATTTATTGATAATGTTGATGAATCATCTTTCTCCTGTTCTCCTTTTGACATTTTTGAAGACATGGAAGAACCAGTGGAATCAGAGACCTGCTACGGGGATGAGCCTTCTATGCTTAGAGCTGCAATGAAGAGAATGAAATATGAAAGGAAGTTCTCAGCTTCTCTTTATGCTTTTAATGGTATTCCTGAGTGTTTAAGGATAAAGCTTGGATCAGGAGAGACGTCCGTTACTCAGTTAACTAATCTTCGAAACGCGTGTAACAAGAAGAAAGAGGAGGAGAGGAAAGTATCAGAAGAAGAAGACAATATTAATGAAGCTATGGAAAGGAAACAAGAAGAGAATCCACAAAGCTCAATTGAATTGGAATCATCAGCTTATTCTTCTTCTTTGAGCAATGATGGTGAACTGTCACTTTGGAGCTCTCTTGATCTTCCACCAATCTGCTCTTTTAACTAATTCAATCATGATCTTACATTTTATAATTCTGATTCAAAGTCTACAAATTATAGTTCAATCAATTTCAGGCAAAAATGTTCTTGATCATAAGTGGAGATTGTTATCTTTCTTGTAAAACCACAAAGTAATGAATTTTTGACTTCTTATCATGTTTGCAGTTCATCTATTTCATCACATTTATAAACAGTCAACTTGCTTCTCATATTAAGTTTATCAAATACAAAGGTAAATTTCATTAAAGTTCCAATTCAAATCTATAAACAGAGCAAACCCTTATAACAATTTTATCAAAATTGTTCAATCCATGTTGAAAATCAACGCAACGAGACATTGGAAAAATTCACTTCCGGAAAATCAAAAAATTGGATCAAATAATTCAAAATTTGGAAAAATAAAGAGAACATATTCTACCACGAATAACAAGCAATAAATGGATAATACTTTCCCACTGTCATCTTCCATTATAATATATGAATTAAGATATGATTTCCTTTCATTATAGTAAGTTGTCAGAATTAAGAGGAAACTGTTAGATTTTGGTCGTTAAGAACAGAACAGTAAAGCAGAAACAATTTAGAATAATACCATTAGAAGACCAGTTCCATGCAGACATAACATAAGATTAATTACATATTTTCTAAAAAGAGAAGAGGAGGTATCCTTTCTCAGAAATTATAAAATTCGCCATAAGGTTAATATTTCAAGTCCTAAAGGGACAGCAGGCTTCCAAAAACAGACTACTAGTGATTTAGCCAACTTCAGTGTTGGATGTTGGCATTACACAGCAATTACCCATATAAAATTGAGGGAGAAATTGAAAAGAAAAAGAAAAAGAAAAAGAAAAAAGAAGTCAAAGCAAGAATCAGACTTAAGGACAGTTATTTACACCGTGATTTATTATTCACAGGCATAACAAGAGATATCTATGGGCAGAGTTCTTCTTGAGAGCCTACAATTTGTCACTCTAAAGGACTCGGAGTTGTGCGAGAAAAGCTGCACAAAGATCTAAGAAGAGGAACTGGGGACCCTGTACCCTTTGCAAGTCAAGTAGGTATTTCTCCTCACGAGTTTTGTAAAGCTGCCAAGAAAATACATGTACGTATATCAGCTTTGTTGTTTAGAGAATCACTTGAACAGTCAGTATAATACAATGATTCACCAAAAGCTACCAGCGACAACACAATGTTGTGACAGCCTAAACTTTATTTTGCAATAATCTCGCTCCTCCTTACACTAGTATTAACAATTTTTAAGGTTTTTCACTTTTATACACAAAATATCAATTTGACATGTGGTTAATACAATTTTTAAAAAATTAATTTTCACATTTTTCAATCAAGTTGAAGTACTCAATAGATCAATTATAATATTTAATAAGTACAATTTTGTAAATTGAAGTGTTCAATGAGTCAAAATGAAAATTAAAGGTGCCACAAGGTTTCATGAAAAGCACAGGGGTGATTTATATATTGTCGCATATTATTTAGATAGATGTTTCTAATTTTCTTTTCCGAATCACATTATGCCAAAAGCTCCAAAATATATATCGTTTGCACATCTACCCAACAACCCCCAATAGTACGACAAGCATTCTTATTTGAATTGTTTGAAGAATCATCACAGCAACAGCAGCACGACAACAATAATATCAAGATATTTATATTACCTGCACTTCAAACTTCACCACATTAGGTGATTTAATGACTCCATCGTTCTCAATGATACTGGATTCATCCCCAAAGAAATTATTATGCACAGGGTCATTAACTATGCCTTCATGATGACCAGGAATACCAGGAATCCACCGGCACTTCATATTGTAGTGACCAATTTTCTTCCAACACACATTCAGTTCTTGTAGAGCTTTGAGGACTTCTGTCATTATTTCACGAGGGTGGGCTCGTGACTGTCAAAGTACACAACAAATATTATCAATTATAGTTTTGAACAAGCATCAGTTGGTCAATTTCACTCCACTAGACATGCTCCATAAACAAATATACTTGGGATACCAGCCCAGAAACTCAACAATTATGGGCAGAACAAGGAAAACTCAAATTATGTAGCACTTCATATTTTCTGAGCCAAGCATCACTTAAGAGAGAAACCCTGAGCAAGAATGCATGCAAAGAAATCAAAACCTATTTATTTGTTAAACATATAGCTCCTAGCAACTTTCTCTAATTGTAAAGGCACATTAAGTTAACCTGAAGTCCAAGTGCCCATTTCCTATCAACTGCAAACTGTGATTTTAATCCTGTTCCTGGAAAATCCATGTAACCTGGAAGGCGGTGCCCAACGGCTGGAGATGTAGGTTCATTTGCATGCATACGGTTGAAACCACATTCCTAGAGAAAATCGATAAAATCAAGATAAATCAGAATCTAACAAAAATAAAATTGCCAAGAAAATATATTCACCTAACTCAAGATAGAGATGTTTAGAACAGACTTGCCGGCTGGAGAGTTACAAATAGAGACAATTCCATCAGCATGATAGAAATAAGATGTAGATATTTATTTGCTAAGAAGTTTCAACTGTGCAATGTCTAGGGCTAGACCAGTTGAATGTGGCATGCAACTACAACACCCGGACCCACATTTTGAGGGAAAGAAAAATAGTAATTTGAATATTCCAAGCCCAACAACTAGATATAACTTGCGCTAGCAATTCTTGAGACGAGTGGTATGGACAAAATCGACAAATGTTACTTAGGACAAAGTCAGGTTTTGGTGTTACATTGACAAACTTCAGAGTTCTAAGCAACGTATTTTCAAAATTATTATAAACTCGAAATGACTTTCCACTAACATAAGTACAATGCCGAGAAGATTTTTCACCACAATAAACTTAGGGAAAAAAATAGGCGCACCATTGTTTCTTGAAACTCAGCTCCAAGATAACCATTGGAAACACGGAATCGGTTGTCCAACAACAAATAGTATGCAACAGTAGCCTGATATCAATTGCAAATAATAAGACAACATTTAGTCACTCTAGGTAAAAGGACAGCTCTAAAAAACAATTACAAAGAGTTATGAAGAGAAAATACATCATTCTGTATTCTATTGCGAAGAGATTCAATAAGTTGGTTCCTGTCAAATCCCATCTTGACCACTTCCTGGAGAATCTCCTCATCAATCTGCAGATACAACAGTTATGGTTAAATGAGACGCTTGCAAAGCCCTCTGCAACACAACTCTCTCAATTTATTATAAAACATAAGCCATCATGAATTATAATATTAGATGAATTAACAAATTGCTGAAGAACACAGGTGGACCTTCTTCAGGGATAGACAATCTACTTTTTTTAAAAACAAAAAAATTCATCCTTCAAAAGTTACATAAAGATTACATATATAATCAACTGGCTATATTAGAAACCAAAATTTTCAGCAACCAGCTACATTAAAAGCCAAATTGACAAAACAATAGTTTGGTGCAAGGTCTGTCACTGTTGATGAAATATTTAAATATAACCAAATGCAAAATATGGTACGAACCAAAGATCAAAATCTGCATACAAAAAGGAATTTGAAGATAAGATTTCAATGTTTTTTTTTTTTTTTCTAAATTAGGTTTGAGTTTCTTGTCCTACTAGGTTTTCACTATCCTCCGCTTGCTTAGGTATTACTATTTATATCTCTGTTGAAAATTACAATGGGTTCTGAAGAGAGGCTCACCCTGTTTCATTAATGCTTTTACAAACGTCTGGGTGAAATAGGGTTTGACAGAAAACGTGTAGCCCTATTGCAAAAAGGTTCAGTAGTTTCATATTCTATTTTAGTTGCTGATTACAAAGTGTAATCTTAGACCAAAGGAATTATTTTTTACAGGAATTCCCACATTTTCCAAATTCCACTTTGCATCAACAAAATGCCACTGATACTGGCTTCAAATGAAACAAAACCATACAACCATTAATCTTTGATTGCTATTCAGTAGTGTTATCAGAATTTTATTATTCACGATTCAAATTGTATGATTTGATTCAATTCTCATGCTAAACGACTTGAACCTTATGGGTGAATCGGAATAGAGCATGAATTGATTCAAATCATATGATTCGAATCGCTTCTCATGCCCAACAACTCTCACTCCCAACAAAACAAGTGGAAAAGTCAACATAGAGGAAGAAGAACAAGATGATGTTGTTATATTAGAAGATGAAGATGATGAAGGGCTTGAATTTGAAAATTATAATAAATGAATAAGGATTTAGATAGAAAATTTAATGGCTTCATTATGTTATTTTGTTTTTAATAATAGTTTGATGTTTTGGACTTGAAAACTACACAAGTCATTAGGTTTTCTTTCATTTTGTGTTTAGTACATGATTTGGATTTGAAATTTATATAATACATTGCAATTGAATTTTGAGTATCATTAGATAAACTTAATGGGAAATATATCCATAAATGCATATATGTTATTTTTAATTAATTTTGAGAAGCTAGACTGAATCTTGCGATTCAATATGATTCTTGATTCTACAAAAATGAATTCTGATTCTCAATTCAAATCTTGATTTGACAACTATACTATACAGTTATCCAGTAAAAATTTTACCAAACCTTTTTAGCTTGTTGCATTGTATCTGGTGGAGGAACAGCCAAATAACGTGGAAGACGAGCCTGGAACCAAGGGTGCTGACGGATTTCAGGGATGGTCATTCGCTTCATTGGATCAACGACAAGCATCCTTGGGATCAGATCTCTTGCACCAGGTGATAAATGGCTAGGAAGAGTATATATTCCACCCTAAGAACCAAAATGATGCGGGTTCAGCCATGATTGTTCTATTATATGTGCAACTTAATGATATGATGGAAAAGCTCTGGTTTGGAAAATCAGCATTTAGCCAATTACAAAACTAATACTAGGGGAGATGAGAAAGAACAAAAGCGAGATACTGCATCGATCATTAAATACATAATGCAAATAAGCTCGACTCTTGCGAAAATGGTAACAAACATGGATTCAAACATTCTGAATAAAATGACGTGTGAAAAGTCTCATTTCCTTCTGATAAGATAAAACACGGCAACATAGCAAATGGTGGTGCACGCCCCAAGTGAAGGCTGGCTCAACTATTGGTTAACTTCTGACTATCCTCTATTTTCCAAAACAATAAGGGGCATAATATAAAAGCTTACAATGTGATTTTGGTCCAGCATTCACATTCAAAATTAAAACATACGAACTGCATTGATTCATAATAAGTTTCTCTGAATTCATTTGTGTTTGAGTTCCCCGAAAAATGAATATTAGGAGGAAACTGTTAGCACTGAGCTAATATTTTCATATTTTGAGTACAGAAGCAACCAGATATCTACAGTTCTACAAGAAGAAATAAAATGGGAAGAACAATTAACATTAGTTAGGCATTCAAACGAGATGGTCAATTTGTAGGAAAGAAACAGAAAAGAATTCAACAAAATAAATAAACCCAATGAATCCAAATGATAGCAGTTATCCATAAGTATGTTCAGATCAAAATAACTCCCCAATACCTTGATTTTCTTAAAGAGATTGGGAATGTTTTCATCATCAAAAGGAAGAGTACCGCAAAGAAGAGCATACAATATAACACCACAGCTCCATACATCCACTTCAGGGCCAGCATACAGTTTCCCAGATATTACCTAGAGAACAAATAGAACCAAAAATGTTAAGAGAAGAAAATTCTCCAATTCCAGTGTAAAGATCAGCAATCCATCAAAGCAAGGCCACAATTCCACACCTCCGGGGCAGCATAGTTTGGGCTTCCACAACTCGTCTTGAGAAAATGACCGTCTCGCATTATATTGCTCAACCCAAAATCAGCTATCTTCACATTGCATTTTGAATCTAAAAGCAAATTCTCAGGCTTAAGATCTCTGTGAACAACCATATTCCTGTGGCAATATTCTACACCAGAAATTATCTGCATCCAGACAACAATTTGTGCACAAACTCAAATGAGAAACAAAGTTAAACCATGAAAAATTCAATGTCAATTAGTAGCCAATCATACCTGCTGGAAGAAATTACGTGCTTCATCTTCCTGAAGCCTACCTTTCTCCACAATATAATCAAAGAGCTCTCCAGACTTCACATATTCCATTACAACATATATATCAGTTGGTGTTTCTATAACCTCATACAGTCTTATAATATGAGGATGCATAAACAACCTCAAAATCTTTATTTCTCTTCTCACTGAAAAATGAAAGGGAAGGGGAAATCAGCTTCTCATAAAATGAACATAACAAACTAGACAAGTGATGAAATTTGAACAAATTGTGACGTAATGAAGGCCCATAAAAAGAAAGAATTTCTTATCAAGGCCCATTGAGAAAAGGTCCATCACAAGAACATTCAGATATAATTTAAATCCATATTGTTTCACCACAGCTCTATGTCTTTCAAGTTTCAGTTACCTTTTTGTAATCCTATAAATTTATTTTAATCAATATGGATAAGTTAATATCCCACTTGAAAAATTAGAAGCATCAAATCATTCAAGGTAATGGGGGAAAGAATCACATAACTAGACATGATAGCACCCAACCTAATAACTATACATATAGAATTAGGGATAAAAAGAGTAAATCCATGAACAATCCATACCTTTTTCTTCCATCTCCATGTTTTTTATTTTGCGACGATTTAGTATCTTGATGGCAACTTTATGGCCAGTCAATGCATGCTCTGCTATTTTCACCTTGCCAAAGGAACCAATTCCAAGAGTTTTACCAAGCTTATAATTAGGTAAAAACACATCAACACTACTGCTGCTTCGGTGATTTGACCCATCCATTTTTCCTGTCACCCAAGTATAAAAACACAACAAAATAAAACAGAACTCAGAGAAATTAGAAAGCAACTACATAAACATGATAATGATGTCTAGAGTTGCACAAGAACAAGTACAGAAGCAGAATGCTCATGAAGCTAAGTAGCCTGGAAACAGAAACAGGACATGGATGAGATGAGAAAGGGAAATGGAGAAATGATGACTTTCAAAAATAGAAGACACGGAAACATTTAATATAAAACAATTGGAATACTTTTACAAATATTAGAATTCAAATAAACACATATGGATATTTAAGAATAATATTTTTTCAAGCAAATATTACTAGACAAAACTATTTTTCCACCAAATAAACTTTACTCTTTAATTAATTGTTTTAAGTTAATAAATAAAAATTGTTTTAAATTGCGTTTATGTTTTACATTTAATTAAAAACCAAGCCAAACCATTAGTTTTGAATATCAAATTGAAGCTCAAAGTTGAAACAAAATATTTCAGACCCGTTTCGTATGTGTTTCCAACTTTCCACTTCCGAAACATTTCAGAAATGTGAAATGCGACCAAGTTCATGTTTTCATGCTACCTAGATTGTAACAATAAGTGATTTCAAGAGGATGCTTTGTCCCAATAAAATTCAGAAACCAGAAGTTCCACATATGAAGACTGAACCAATAATCTTAAGTTTGAGTACAAGTATAAACTTTTTCTTCTCAAGGGATTACCAATGAGTCACGCCCATGTGGGACCTTCAATGGAGTTCCTTTACTAGCCGTAAAAAAAAAAAAAAAAAGAAAAAAGAAAGCGTAGTGCTTCTAGTCATTTCTTTCTCCTGCTTATAAAATCAAGTCATAGATATGGATGTGAGAACAAGGCCTGTTGGAGAGTCTTAACAAGCATTATAGAATGATGCCCAAGATAAGAGCATTTCCTTTTCTTAATTTTCTCAACGATCCTACATCAAAGCAAGATTCATAACTTTTTCTATAGTGTGGAATTCATAATATTTCACACATTCACTTAAAGAACAGTAGAAAATCATGCACAAGCACCTTGACAAACCAAAATCCAACATTTCCAAGAACAATGAAATCTAACCATTTCTCAACTCACTCAACTAAGCTGAATACCAATCTAGTTAGTCTGAGCTACATGAATCCTTTTCCTCCAACCCAGTTTAGTCAACAATTTGTCAGTAAGAAAAATTCCCGTCTTTTCAACAAAAATACAATATTAACATACTTAGCCAAGATACAAGTTATCTTCAAAACTTAAAATCCACCAAATTAGTGCCTTTCCCATACAATCAATCTCACAGAAACACATATTTCTAGCCCTAGTTTTTATCACTGTTAGCCTCAAAAACATGCTTTAAAATAAACCCAAGAAAGCAAATTCTCACGAGAAGAATAAGCATCATAAGAAAATTCCAAAACGGAATTGAATCAGATTAAGCTAAAATTAAGAAACAAAAACCAAATTCCCAAAAATGAAATCCAAGTTGTGGAATCTACCCATAACCCTAAATTCCACAGATCTCAAGTACAAAAAAATAAAAAAGACAAACACACATTGAGATATCAAACTTCAAATTGAATAATCCAAACTCATGCAGCCTATAAACGAATGAGAAGAACTTACTGAGAAGCGGAGAATCAAGGGAGGGCCAAAGATGGACACAATCGAGGTCGAAAAGAAAAGAACAGAAGAGAGAGATAAAGAAACAGAAAATTACAAAAAGGCTCTTTGATTAAGATTTTTATTGCGACTAATTCCTTTGTTAAAATCAGAAAGTGTTTAAGAAAATTATTTTTTCTTTTTGTTAGTTCTCTCTCCTCTCCCTTGACGACGGGTTGCAGAGATTCCCAAACAACAACAAATTTAATTTCATTTTATTTTGGAAAAATTGTTATTTTATTATGCATTTCGTCAAAATATGACTTTGCTACTACATTTTAAAAAATATATTTTTTATTCTAATTTTCCCCTTTATAGCATTCTATTATTTTTTCTATTAATTAATTTTAGTAAAATAAACTAATTAAGAAATATATCGATAGATTAGTTAATTTTTAAAATAAAAATATAGGAAAATTAGTTAATTTTAGCAATATATATGAATAATATAAAAATTGATAGAAGGATATTATAATATAACAAAGATAAAATATACGAGCAAAATTATATAAAAATAACGCATATATTATAATATAATATAAAGAATATAAAAAAATTTTAATTGGTCTGAAAAATTTTACCTTTATATTATTTCAAACTAAATGCTGAGACATATACGTGTGAATAAAAAAAAAATCAAATATACAAATTTTTTTCACTCTTAGAAATATTTTCACTTGAATATTACCAGAGGACAAAGAAAGACACGTGTGCGATTAATCGGAATAAAATAAATTTATATACTAATAATAATTATAATTTCAGAAAGGGAATCAATTAATGGGAAAGTATAGAACTTGATTGTGAGATTTTTATGTTGAAAAATAGAAATAAACAGAATGAAATTTATTCAAAGTAGGTTTTGGATGGGTTTGCTGAGTCATAGAGGCGTTGGCAGTATTTGTTCTTTTGCTAATTTTTTTTTTTCTTGAAATGAAATTTGATCAATGAGAATTTGAGAAGGTTGGATTTCTTTAATTTTTGCTAATGTACTTACTTTAATTTTGTATTGCCTCAGAAACAAACACAGACAGACGTACATGTCAATTCTTTCTAGATGATAACAGGGTAATTGTGAAGTGGATTGATGAGAATGGACAAAACAGAAGATGCTATGTTAATAATAATAACAATGAAATTGCAATTCAGTTGGCAATACAAATTATATGGATCGAGTTTGAGTTGATATATAAAAAAAATGAAGAAGAAATGGATCTTGATTATATTTTTAAATATACTATCAGAGTAAAATTTATTAACGATCAAAGCAAAATATATTTTTTAATATCGAAATTGATGAAAAAACCTTTTTCTTCAATTAAATAGTTAATTTACTTTAATTAACAATTGAGAATGAATGGTTGAGCACTGCTCTCTCATTTTAATAAGTTTTAATCTTTAACAATCGCTTGTTTAGAAGGAAAGAAAGGCATAGCTGAGATCATTCTAAACTATTGATGGAAAAAGATATAAAATATTTATGAATTAGAAAAGAAAAAGAAAAAAGAGAAGATGACAAAGATGATTAGTGGGTAAAAAATTTCCTATAAAACAGACAACGGAATGTCTTTAAGTAATTTGCTAATATTTTCTATCACTCCCACATGACACTCAATCTCAAGAAAGCAAAACTGTAGATGAAACGGTACAGAAGTTTTGCACCTTAAGATTGAAACTAAGAAATTCAAACCCATGTAATTCTGTACAACAAAGCAAATTTTAATGTCACAGTATCCTCAAATAACCTAAAAGCAGGCTTACGCATCTTAATAACTTGGAATAGCAGCGAAACGATATCCTTTTGCACCCCTCCATGAATAATATGCTATCCTAGTTTCATAAAAGCCTGCAGCCACAAGAAATTTATGTTTCGTTTCAGCATTATATCTTCAAAATTAATCATTGTGGAAAAGAAAGCAGAGCGAAAGAACTTCCATGATAGCTGAAGGACACAACAATTCTAAATGGCAGAAAAGAATGAACTAGTAATTAGTTTAGAAATGTCAAACGCAAATGCTGCAAGATCCTCATATACTTAATACTCTTGCAGAATTTCTCTGCCAAGCTTTTTGTAACACTCACGGTGATAATACTTGCAATGGGATCATAATTTTCTCAATTCGGTGCACAAGACAACCTTTTCTAGCACTGATGCAGAGCCTAATTGTTTTGGTCACTGGTGTTCCAGTTACTCAGGACTAGACAAGGCTTTCTTCTGTCACATGCATATAAATTCCATTTGAAATAAATCCTATAGTTTTAGGAAATATTCAATAAATACAGCAAAGCCTACATAAGCTCCCGCCAGCTGATATATAAGAAAAGTAAACTTGAAGGGACAATTAAACATGTCTAAAAAGACAGTAAAATTGATTCAATGTCATGGCACGTTAGTGGTTAATCCACAAAAGAACGACACCTTTGCTTCCACATCCTAACTACCTACTAAAGAAGAGACAGGCCATGAACATTAGCATGTCATGAAACCAGGTAGAATGGTCAGAAATAAAATGGGTATAAACCAAAAGTTACACCTAGCAGAATCAGTAAGCCAGTTCCTTTAACTCGTAGTTTGCTCTTAGATTTCCAGTCAAAATCATGGGAAGTCTTGCTTTTCAATAAATAGCACTATAGTAGCGAGTATGCCAAAATGCACATCTTTTTACTATCTCTTATACAAGAGTCACGAGTTTTGACAGGTTTCTATAGTATACAAGTGAAAATGTTACATAATCATGCAGCTCTATATTTATAAATCAGAGGTGAAGAGCTACTTGTAGGGCTGTAAACGAGCAAAGCTGCTTGTGAGTTGCACGAGACTCATCTCGAGTTCTTTTCCTTTATTAAGTCTAATGAGCTGAACTCGAGCATTATACAGTTGAAGTTTTGAAGCCAAAATCAAGCTTGAGCTGGATTCTTTGGTTAACTTAATGAGCCAAGTCTAGTCGAGCTCTAAAGGGAGCTCTTTAGAGCTCAGCCAGCTTGGCTCGGCTTGTTTACACCCTTAGCTACTTGCTTGCCATGCTACCCATTACAATTATTTCTTTTGACAGTTGGAATCACATTAGTATTATCAAGAATGTCATCAAATAAAGTAGTTACTGCAACATCATAAATTGCATAACAGAAGAAGAAACAAACCAGTATTAATCAAATGTTTCATATTCCAACAAGAGTAATCACAATACAAGAACAACCAAGTTTTGTTGAGGTTGCCAAATAACATTACTCAGTTCTAGCAAGCACAATAGTGCAAACAATTATCTCTACTTCTTTAGTTATTATTACAGATGAATTTCTAGCATCAGCACCTAATGTATCAAGTAGACAGAATACTAAAAAGAAAAAGAATTCATTGAAATGTGAAAGAGTAATATTCAAGATTGAAATTTGAAATATGATATTCTATTGCAAAATGATGAGGCACATCAGCAACTACATGCCAATGTCAGGCAGATACCAATGAATAGTGAGGGAAAGCAAATAAAATCTTGAAAATTGAAAATAAACAAACAAAAACTATATTGAATAAAGGCCTTACAATTACAATTTCATGAAAAAGATGCAACAAATTAGTATGATTTTGTTTATCAATTTCTTCATGTGGAAAGAACTGGGCAAAACAAAAAAAAGGAAACACAAGAAAGAAAGATAAGAGAAAAAGAACACAGGGTTGCATTATCTACCATCTAGAGACCTATAAAGAGCACAACATAAGAAAGAAAAACCAATGTAACATTCCACAGAACAGAAGAGAAAAAAAAAATTCACTAGGAAGCCATATTAATTTTAACAACCAGCGTATGAAAGTTTAATCAACTTCAGACCACCTTACTCCAACATTCCATTTTCTTGAACTCTCGGAGTTAACTATGTTTGAGAACTTAACTATACATTTTAAATGATAGTAAGGATTTGATATGAAATGATCCCTCTTACTTAATGACGTGCTATCACACTTTTGCCTAACAGTATCTCTTTTATGCACAACTCCCTTGTCTAATCTTTACTGGGCAAAGGATGAGGAATGTAACATTTCATTGAAATGTCCAGTTCATCTTTTATGCTTAATTTGATCAAGCTTCTTGTGGTAGCTCTAGAAAATAACATTTGTCCTATAATTCTATTGCAATTTCTGATTCACAGTTTAGTCCTTGATACAGATAAAACTGAATATCTTTCTCCAATTCCTTCCACAATTCTAAGAATTCAAGCAGCAATAAAAGTGAGGTCTAGAAAGGGTAAAAATAACCATGATCCACATACTAAATGAGCCAATTATCAATGATGTTTCAACAAACCTGGCAGAAAGGCGAGGAATCCAAGTGCCAAGAGGCCATAGCCTTGGGATTTATCTCCACCCATGTGACCAGTCAAGATGAAGAATGAAAGAAAGAGAAGTAGTGATCCAAGAAAGAGCAAAAATAGTGCAAGTGCTATGGACTTCCAAGGGATTCTATCATAGACTCCAGGTCTATACTCAAACCGAGGGTCATGTCTTCTCCCACCAACACCATCATAATCATTATCACCTTCATCAACAGGAAGAGGAGTATAACGAACACCGCGCCTAGCAGCCATAGTTATTTGGCAGTAATCTTAAATATCTCCAAGTATGTCCAGAGAAAAAACCTGCGAGGTGAAAACATAACCAAATTGCTTATACATTATATAAAGAACCACACATAAGAAATATGAATAAAAAAAGGAAAAAAAAAATATGGCACTAGAAGATTTGACACCATAAGCCTTTTACATCCGCAAGAAACATTGGTATTCATAAACAAAAAATAAGATAAAAAAAGGGGGTAAAACATACCCATCATCTCCAAAATCCGACAATTCTCTTTCAGGTATACAAAAGATACAATAAAACTGTTGAAGCTAAAAATATATAGTCACAATGAAAGACACAAACTTGAAATTGGGATGTTCTATATTGTCCATAATAATAATTTGGTTTATGCTTAAATTCATAAATTTATCTAGAAACGTACCACATGCTTTAATTATTTCCTATAACTGGTTAAAAAGTGATAGCTTTATAGCGTAATTTCTCACTAGTAGAACCCCAGGTCTATAAGATGAATTAATTTAACCAAAACTTAAATCGAACTATAGAAAAACGAAAATTGAACAAACCAACATATTATGAATTCATAAAAAATGAGATGACAATGCCAATTCCAGAGATCTCAGCAAAGTAAAATGAATATTTAAATAAAAAAATAATTAACAGAGAAATTAATTGACCACCTCCTTCCGCGTTCAAAGAGGAAAAGTTTGAGAAGAAATACGGCCAGTGAGATCTGAGCAAAAAAAACTATGGAATGGAGACGTTCTTCTGTGACTCTGCTCCCATAATCAATTGCATTGATGAGATTTCTGTGACAACTATAATCAGGGAGATGAAATATACAGAATCGTCAAAGCAAGTGGCTTGACCAAATTTTTTTTTTTTTTTTTTTTTTCTGAGAAGAAAATACTTAGTAGTAAGCTTGGTGAAAGAAAGATTCAAGTGAAAATTTTCCGCCAAGAAAAGTTTCCCTGTCGTTCGTGTCGTTACCAAAAATAAATAAATTTGCAAAGCGACACGAACGGTCGTTTGACAACACGCCACTAGGCTCGCACATCTTGTTGTCGAAGTAAATTACCGGGCTTGCTTAAATCCAGCCCAATCTAATTTTCATAAGAAGGCCTAGTAGACAATAATGTTTTTTTCTTCATATAATTTTCGTCATTGAATATTGATAAAAGAATTATGTCATTATTTAGCTGTTAGCTATTTAAATAGCGTTTGATGAGATTCTAAAAATTAAACGTTATATAAATTAATTTTTTACAAAACATTATTTCTCTAACCTCTAAAAATCAATGCAACATTTACATTACCAAACAACCTTTTAAGTAACATTTAATATTTTGGCCAATCAAATTTTTAAAAATTACTTAAAAAACTATTGTTGAACACAACATTAATCTAAGATTATTGGTTTCTTTTTTTTAGATGCATGAGTATGAGTAGTAAATGAAATGAAATTATTATTTTATATTATAAGGATATTTTCTTTTTTAATTTAATTTAATTTAATTAATTAATAGAAATAAAACACATATTTCTTTTCTTTTTTTTTTATTCTACTGCACAAAGCAAAGAAAATGATAATCCTACTAAGAAGCACATGTCCTCTTCCACAATCTACTTTCAATTTTTCGTGTAAGCAGCTATTACCCACCAAAGAACGATAACATTGGCGAGATTAGATAAATATTTTGATAGCTATTAGATAATTTCAATTTTCCTTGGCAGTTAGTGTTAGTTCATCTGGTAGTTGAATAGAGGTGATCAGTTTAAATTAAACCTAACTATTTTATATATAAAACAAACAAATACATCCTTTTCTTTAATTATTTTCAAGAAGATTGGAAAGATCTCTCTTCTTTTTTCATGGAGAGAACAAGAAATATTATTAGAAGATCAATCTTTACTTTACTGAAAGATTTTCACTACTTTTCCATTATCCCACTAATTCTTTTGCTTCCTTTCTCAGCTTCAATTCTTCTTTATCAATCTTGCTCATTTGTTCTTGTTCCAAGAATTTCTTTTCTTGATTCAAATCTTGATAAACTCACATTAAGATCCATCTTTAATCTCCCTTTCGCAGTATCTTCTCTTGTAATAGCAAAAGCATCGATAATCCAGTATTTACATCACTATAATAATGGTAATAAGCCTACTATTTCATCACTCTACAAGCCTCTAATTTTAACCTCCCTTTGCAATATGTTTCTCACTATAATCATCAACGGAGCAACTTTCTTTCTTCTTTTTGTTTCTTTGAAGAATTTCACCGAACACCTGGTAGGGTTATCATCTCAAAATCCAATCTTTGTGGGGATAGCAGAAGTTGTCATGTATATGATTTTAGCTAATACTACTGTCATATGCAACTTATCTTTGGTTACAGCGTGTCTGGATAATTGCCCTAGCTATAAGGCTATTTACAAAGCTTGTCTGTTAAGGAAGGAAGCAAAATCCATGGCTTTAATGTTGGTTCTTCTAATCAATTTGGGAATTACTGCAACTGAATCCTTGTTTCGGTACCGGATTTTGAGAGCTTATGAATTTCTGGGAAGGATTAGTTTGTCTATGGTCGTGGAGGGATTGTTGATTGCTAATATGTTCTCTCTTTTTGTAGTTCTTGACACAATTTCTTGTTACTTGTTGATCAAGAGCTATGAATCAGATCATTTTGGGTTTGTCAAAGAGGAGAATAATGTTCCTACTATAGCTTGAAGAGTTTTGATGAGGTTGCTTGATTTGACCAAATCATATTCTCCAATTATGCATAGAAGAGGTATCAAAGAGTTAAATTTTTCACCTGGTTGAAACCCTCTAAATTTCCCTCTCGCATCTTAGATAGACTTTCAAATATAATTACCCTTTGGTTCAAAAGAGATTAGCCTCTTATCTAACCAAAGACAAAGAACACCATTGATTTTGGATATACAAAAGGATTTTTCTTTTTTTTTTTTTTTCTTTTTTCCTTAATTAAGTTGAAAAAGAAACTTCCAAGTGCTTTGAAAGATTTGCATCAATTCTCTCCCATGTGGTGTGCTCTTTCCTTGTATCTCACTAGCATCAACTTAATTAATTATTATCAATAAATTAAAGAACAAACATTTTAATAAATAAAATTAATGTATAATGCACATTAAAAATAAAAAAATAGTTAGAATTAAATTCTTATGCATGAGTTTTTCTAAATGGTGATTTAAAATATAAATTAAGGAATTTGATTTTTATTGTGGCTGGCTATTCTTTCTTCGATTTAAAATAATTATCACTTTTAACTCTGCACGTCGATTAAGAAATATGAATAATAATTTAAACTTTACAAAAGTTAATTTATAAAATATATATTTTGAATCCAATTGAATTAATATATTATATGCATAGAATATTAAATAAATAAGGGCAGACTAGAAAGAAAAAATTAATGAAGTCTTGATATTATAGATATGACATTTAAAAAAAAAAACGCATTTATTTTGAAACAGAGGGTATAATTTGATATTCTCTTTGTCCCAAAAGAATAGTTTACTTTTTATTTTTACACAAATTAAAAAACTAGCAATTATTATGACTAAATGACAATTTTATACATGTAATTTCTTCTATTATGCGCATCTTAAATGATACATGGGCAATTATTATATTAGAATGTTATCTCTATTTCATAATAGAAAAGCGGAAGGAAAGAGACAAATAATTGAGACAAATTTAGCTCTCAGACTAGCTAGGGCACGAGTAGAGGCTATCAATGTAATTTCGTAACTATAACTAGTTGGTACGTCCGAATAATAAAAAGAACTTCTATATAAACAGATTCATTGAACGATTCTAATACATCCTATTTTTTTTTTATTGAATAGAATCATTAAGTAGAATCAGATTCTAATACAACGAAAAATTTTTTCAATTCAAAAGAATAGAACGTAAAAGAAATCAATAAAATAAGGTAAAAAAATAAGATGGGTAAAAAAACGTATTAGATAACATGGATTTTGATATCTATTAAGTTCTACCTACTATTGGATTTGAACCAATGACTACCGCCGTATGAAAGCAATACTCTAACCACTGAGTTAAGTAGGTCATTTATCATTACAAAGAGAAAGAAATGGAATCCGCCACATTGATGGATTATAAATGTGTCACATTTAGAATTTTATATTATTTAATAAAATTATTAAATTTGTCTAAGTTATAATAAATTATTGAGTAAATTTACTATATTATTTTTAATTTAATATTAATTTTCTAAAAAAATCATTAAATTGAAATAATAATTATTAGTCCTATAAAAAGGGCAGACATAAAAAAAAACATTTATTACTGCTTAAAACTATAAATATGACAAGTATTTTGAAACAAACTATTTTCTCAGATATGATAAGTATTATGAAATAGAGAAGTAACAAGTAAGAATTAACAACGGTTATTAAAAAAATAAAATTTAATAAGAATGTAATAGATAATTTAATAATTAATTATAATATAAAAAAAGAAAAATAAATTATATTTTAGGACAAATAAAAAAGAAAAGATGGATTATTATTTTGGATCCAACGGCGAATCAATATAAATATATATATATATATATATATGAAAGTTGAAACAAACAGCATTCTATTTTTCTTTTTTTTATAAATTTTTAAAATTTTTCATTATTTTTTTTGCGTTGTGATTGAACGATTTAAATATCTTAATTGATAATTTATTATCAATTATCTATATTAAATTACTTAAATTACTAAATTTTATCTATATATAACTGTAAGTATTTAATCATCCATCCTTTAAATAAGTTATTTGAATTGTTTAAATTACAAACTACCTAAAATTTAGCTAAAATTTTCTATTTGTTTGAGCTTTCTTTCATATATATATATATTAATTTATTCGGTTCACAGTCATATTTCATAACCTCATGATTTTGAAATCTGAAAAAGTCTACGGTGACCATTATAACTTATTAGATGGTACGTAATAGCACTCAAATTTTCTGAAAACTATATTATAGCATTCAAATCTCTGATTATTTTTATTATTATTGTTATTATTTTTTGCGTTAGATGTTGTTTGTTTCCAAGGAAATAGAGGGAAAATGAGGGAAGTAATGGGACGTGGAGTGAGATTGCCAGACATCAATAAAGAGGTGCAAAAGATACTCGATGTAGATATGGATAAAGAACCGGTTGGACGACGCGCTTATTGAAGCCTTTAAAGATATCAAGCTTCGAATTGATCATATATTGTTCAAGATAATGTTTTGTATTTGTATGTTTTTATTTTTTACTTTTAATTAGAGAATGAGAAAAGATAATGATCAGTGGCTATTAATTGTAATTTTTGGATGATCGTAGTTAGTGTTGAAATGACAGTTATTAACTAATTTTCTTTTATGGCTAAATATTTATATGTTGCAGTCATCTTAATAAAGGATGTAATTATTCTATGCTTCTGTTTCTTTTTTTTTTTTTCTGTTTATGTATTTATATAATCACAGTTTATATATTTAAATATCTTAATTATTGTAAGGCTTTAACGCTTTTGTTTGTTAGGAAATGGAAAGAAAATGAGCAAAAAATTGTATATTTGGGTTTATAAGTTTTTTTTTTTTTTGAAAACACATTATTTTTTTAGGTAGATTTTAAATTATTCTTCATAATAACTTGATTATTCATAATAATTTATCAACAGTAATAATATATTAATTATAAAAATTAATAAAACAACGTGTCTAATAATAAAATAATATTCAATACGCGTGCGCAAGGCGCGGTTTTTCGACTAGTTTTTTTATTAATTATGAGTGAATAAATAGTTATCTTTCTTTTAAATTTCCAACTTTAGCATTAAAAGAAAAGTAAAATAAGCAATTAAAGAAGAAGTGGATAATAGGAAGATAGCATGATAAACTAAACCATGTGCATGTGTTCTTTTTATATCACAGTATCTTTTATAGTTCCAAGGCAAAGTTGAAACTTAATTAATTAAATGTTAATTGTGCCTCCACCTGACTTGTTAGATAATAATTGCACATACGCACGTGTGTGCTTGTGCAATTCCATGTGAACAGATTGTCTTTTCAGACACTTTTACAGGATAGTTTCAGTTCACCACTTCACCTCAAAATCTACGGATTTTTCTTTTTTTGCTTTTTTATTTGCTTCATTTGTCTAACTTGAAAGCTCTTATTCTTATTTATTAATTTAATTTAAAAGAAAAAAAAAAAAAACTAAAACCCACAGAAACGAAAACAAACAGAAATTTTCCCGTGGCATTGTGAAGCAATTGCATTAATAGTGGACCAAAGGCAAAGAATTCCTGTTCCTGCAAAACATGAGCATGAGGACCCCATAGTATGACATAAATAGATAAAGAAAAACAATCGAAAGTGACAAAATAAAGGAAAGAAGAAAACACTTTCCATCGTAGAAAACTCACCCAACCTTTTTTTTAGATGTCTTAATCACAATACATAGGAGCAATCCACTGCCCTTACACTGACAAAACTATACTCTTCTCTTCTCTCTGTTTATTTTCCCATATACCCTAAATATATTTTTGAATATTTAATTATCATTATCGAAAGGTGTCGGTACGTAATTAGGGATAGTTCACTGTCAAAAAATTCTCTTCCGATTAGTCTCTCTGTTTTCAGAGGCGAATGAAATTAATTAGATTTGTAAATCGTTAAACAAATACGGATTTAAATCCCTCATCCAAATATATATAAATAAAAAAACAGATGTTAGTCATAGTGAAAATGACTCAACTACCCCTCCTTTGATATGAATGAAAATGACATAAATCCTTTAAACAAAAGCCAAATGAAATTAGTTAGATTTGTGAACCGTTAAATAAATACGGATTTAAATCCCTCATCCAAATATATATATATATATAAACAGATGTTGGTTGGAGTAAAAATGACTGAATTACCCTTTGATATGAATTTAAACACCATAAATCCCTTAAACAAAAGGCTAATTGTGAAAATGTATATAGCTGGAATCAGCTGGAACTAATGATATGAAAACAGAAATAGAGTCTATACCTGTCGGGCCACGCTTGGTTTTTTTTGTTAGGACATCTTTGTCTTCCATGTTCAGACATATACCCACTGTCCTTATCATAAAAATAGAAATGTTAAAAGGGTCCATTTTATTAATTTGTTTAATTAATATTATAAAAAATTATTGGTGAAAATTAAATCTTAACTTAAAGTTTTACAATTACTTATTCACATGTTATCTATTTAATATTTAAAAGAAATTATTATTTTTTTAGGATTAAAAAAAAGTAATACTCCTTAATATACAAATAATCGTTTATTATAATCAATTAAACTTACATAATTACACAATGTCAAAAATAATTATACAACTAATTAATTAATTCCACATAACTTTCTTTTCCCTAATTTTTTATTTTTGTAACCTACTAAGAAACTACCAATAAACTAGTCTATACCAGAACAAATTAAAATTAAAAAGAAAATAGTTAAATTCCAATCTGCTAATAGTAGAAAATAGACTCGGTTGACTTTTAAGGCCAACCATATTAAATTATAATCTAAAATATTTTAATAGATTTACAAATTTTAAAATAATTTAATTTGTGAGTGTGAATTCTAGTTAAAATATACATATTATGGATCAACCTTGACCTAATAATACTGAAATTAATATTAGAATTATGAATTTGTGAGCTTGAATTCTAATTAAAATTTAATTATCGAAAATAATTAAAATAGTATGATTATTGAATAATAATTTAATTCATCTTTCATAGTAAAGAGGATTGAAATTTAATAATATAAGATTATATAAAAAGTAAATATGCCTTTTAAATACTATTCACAATTTAATTATTACAAAATATGAAAAAATATAAAATATAAAAATTAAATATTAATATATAATAATTCCAAATAAAATGTTATTTTATTTTAATTTGATATATAGAATTTAAATAGATTAAAAAGAGAAGGTTTTATACAAAACAAGTCTTCACTATTTATATCTATATTTTTATTTAAAAAGTTTGAATTCAAAATAAATTTTTAGAAACCTAATTTTTAGGTTTTAATTATATATATATGCATCAATTAAGGATGGTTACTAAATAAAATCCATATAAAGTCATTAATTTGATAAATACAATATAAATTATTAAGTAACAAAATCCAAATACAAAAATCCGTTAAAAAATGCTATAACGGAGTTTAAACGCGTGACAGCAACCAACGTAACGGTCTCTTAACAGACAATATTAAGTCACGACCCTGTCTCTGTGTGTCTTACGTGCCAGCGAAATTTAGGACTAAGAACATATATAGCAGAACTCAGGGAGGAGCAGAAACTAAAGATTTACGATATCTTTTTTTTTTTTTAATTATATTTTTGTTAAATATAATTTACATTGATTGGAAAGCAAACAACCTATAAAAGCTTCAAGCTTAATCAGAAACCAGAGAAAAGAAAAGTAAAAAAAAAGGGTGACGGAGAGTGATTGGATTTCTTGGCGATTGAACCCGGATCCGACATCGTCGGACCCACCCATTCACCAACTTTCCTACCACCCGCCGTTCTATTCTCTTCCTCTCTCTCTCTTTCAGTGTTTCTGTACCTTTTGGGTGTTTATTTGCAGAAAGAGAGAGATCCTTTAACCTTTTCTCTTCTATCTTCTTCAGGTTGGTAAATTGTTTACATTTCTTTCTCTCTTCGTTTTTTTTTTTTTTTAAAAAAACTGGGTTTTGGTTAAACTTTTCAATAACGCAAGTATAATATATATATTTTTGGTTATCTATAATCATAATGGCTTTAAAAAAAAAAAAATTTTTTTTCCCAGAATTAATTTAGTTTTCAATTTTTGCTTATTGTTATTAGTTGAATTAAATATATATCCATTTGATTCTTTATATATATTCATGTTATTCACCTTATTGTCTGTTTCTTTCATTGTTTTCCTGGTCTAGTTATGTATATGCGTTTCCTTCTTTTCCTATGATATAATGTCAACATTTTCATCTTTTCTATTGATATGGATTTTATAATCCATTTTACTTGTTTTTGTCTTGTTTAGCTCGCAGAATATGGACCCTTTATCATACTTTTGCTTGGTTTCTCTTCATATATTTTTCTTATTTAACTTTGAAGCTGTTGCTTCTTTTGCAGTGAGCAGAGGATCTCTCTCTATTAGTTTTCAACTTTTTCAACGGGTGTGCAGTTTTTCCCCAGTAATTTATTTTAATTTTCTCTTTTTTTGTGTTATATTTCATGTACCATTCTAATTTGCAAAGTTTTTAGCAATGATATAATGCTTATTTAGGATATTGTAATGCCAGTAGGAGATTGGTTAGGAGGTATAATTTCTTGAGATCTCAATACTTCTACTCTTATTTTATCATTTAGTAAATTTGAGTTTTGTTAAAATTTTTTATTAATCTTTAATACAAATTTTTTTGTTGTATGCAACTATGCATTGTTATTTGACCAATTCTAAGAATAATTACTCATCTGACTTGCTTAGCTGAAAATTTGTATCTTTCCTTTTGGATTTCTGTCTCTTATGCTATGCAAAAGGCGTTTCTATCAAAGATTGAATTTGTTATCTTTTAACTATGATATTTTTGTTGTTGACAGGTTTCTGTAACCAAGTAGCTAGCTATAATGGGAGGCTGTTATTCCACTCCACCCAAAAAAATTGAAGTGCACAAGAAGAAACACCGTCACCGATCTGGCAAACGCCGCGTGAAGATATTTCAATCTAAGAAAAGGAATGGTGATGCCCGACGTGTGACAGATTTTGCTTTGAGTCAATTTGTCCATATGGATTTTGACGATGGTCAAACTCCTAGTATTGTCAAATCCAGTGCCTTGAATTCAGCATATCATCTTACCCAGATGCAATGGCACCTCAGCCAAGTGAACTCTGATGGTATGTCTTAGCATAAGTAATTGTCATTTTTCAGCTATATCTTTTTAGTTCATAGAATATGCTGTTTAACATGGATTATAACTGTTGCAAAAGATTTCAATGGGTAAAATTTCCTCATTTTCCTTTATGTACCTGTTTTTTGGTAGTTTCTATATGTTTAGCTAGTTGTTTTCTCCCCATTCATTTTTGTGTTCAGTCAATGGTTTCTACCTGTGCTTATTCTAAAATATGCATGTCCTTGGTTATGATCATTTCCATTAAGGCATATTTCCTCTAGTTTTAGAGGCACTACTACAGATGCACCTCTACAATATAAAAGAGCTTGAGAATTGACTTGAAAAGATTGTGTTTGCAGGAGTTTGCCAAGAGGAAGCTTGGTTTGATTCAGTCAGTATTCTAGAATCTGAATCTGATGATGAATTCAGTAGTGTGCTTGGAGGTAGCAAATGCTGAATTTCTTAACTAAATTCATAAGATATGACCTCTTTTATTTCTTTTCTGTTAAATGTTATTTATCTATCCGTGCACTTTCTTACTAGTTAAATTATTTATCTGCAGACCGGTTTTCATCGGTAGGTACATCTATTGGAAACATTTCTAGTGGACAAGTGCTTCAGTATGAAAGTTCTTCATGCTTCATGGATGGAAGGGGTAAATATGAAGAATACCATCAAAGTTACGTGAAAATAGATGGAAATATGATGGGCATAAATGAATATAAGGAATCAAAAGGGTTCACACATACTGGTACCCAAGGTTATGAGCTCTCATGCTTGGGGATGGCTGAGGAGAACAGAAGAAACAAAATGTTGGATAATTATGGAAGCTTTAAAGCTATAAAAGAAGATAGACGTGACTCACAAGAGAATACCTTAAAATCTGGCATAGCTCGGTTGGTTCCTACTGTAAGTTTTAATGACAAGGTTATAAGTGCTTCTACTCAAAAAACGAAATTAGCAGTTTTCAGACTCTCTTTTAAGAGGAAATCATGCGATACAGAAGAAACCAATGAATGTTGTAAGTAGGGAGGTTACAAGTCTATTGAGTAATTCAACTTTTCCTTTTTAAATTGACATTTTCAAAAATTCCTACAAATTCCATTCAGCATATGAATTGTTTGATAATGATATTTCAATTTTATGTGGTTATGATCATCATGTGCTTGTGTAACACTCAGTCAATCAATTATTGATATAAATGCAGGCGCATCAAAAAGATTCTTGTATCGTCCAAAAGCTGGATATATCATTCCACGTGGCATGGGAGACAAGACAACTACAGGATGTTGGTCTGAGATTCCTCCCTCCAATTTTAAACTCCGTGGCGAGACCTATTTCAAGTATGCTACTGAGTTGCTCTGACCATCCTCGACTGGATGCCAAAGCAGTTAATCCAAGTAGTTTTCTGTTGTTGTCTTTATGATTAGGTAAAAATATAATTGTATAATGATCTACGATGCAGAGATAAGAGGAAATGCCCTGCTCAAAATTACAGTCCATATACTCCAATTGGTGTTGATTTGTTTATCTGCCCAAGAAAGGTTAATCACATTGCACAATGCCTTGAGCTTCCTAATGTCAAAGCTGAAGGCAAAATCCCTTCTCTTCTAATTGTAAATATCCAGGTATAGTTATGTTTCGAACATGCCACATACTTGCAGTATACTTGAATGCTAAAACAGTTTTTTCAATTTGTAAAGCTAATAGCATAGTGGCTTCTGAGCAGTTTTATTTATATTGTTGTGTCCAAACTGCAGTTGCCTACTTATCCTGCTGCAATGTTCCTTGGTGATAGTGATGGGGAAGGGATGAGTCTTGTACTGTACTTCAAGGTTTCTGAGAATTGGGAAAAAGAAATTTCTTCTCAATGTCAGGAGAATATTAAGGTAAATTTTCTATGAATTGTCTTTTCCTTTTTATTGTACAGCAGCATACTTTGTTTCTTTGTTCTAGTTAGTTATTTATATTTTCAGAAGTTCTATCTATAATATAAGGGACTCCCAGATTTTTTTCTTTTAGTGTTGGGAGTTGGTTTGTGTAGTTGATTATTGTAACTATTGTTCTGAGATTATCTTAATTTTTTGGCTTAAAATTTCTTCCAATCAACAGAAACTGGTGGAGGATGAGATGGAAAAAGTTAAAGGGTTTGCAAAAGAATCAAATATTCCTTTCAGAGAAAGACTAAAGATCATGGCTGGTTTAGTGAATCCTGAAGATCTGAATTTAAGTTCTGCCGAAAAGAAGCTTGTTAGTGCTTATAATGAAAAACCAGTCCTTTCTCGTCCGCAACATGAGTTTTATAAGGTAATTCTTGTCTCATAATTTGGTTTTGCATTCATATGATGTCAAACTAGACATAAAACATAACATGTTGCTTATAGGACAGGGTCTGTTTGTGATTTGCTGACAATGTATCTATATATCCTGCAGGGCCCTAATTACTTTGAGATTGATCTAGATATTCATCGGTTCAGCTATATATCAAGAAAGGGACTCGAGTCATTTCGAGATCGTCTTAAAAATGGAGTCCTTGATCTTGGTTTAACTATCCAGGTAATGAATCAAGCTCAAAATATTCTTTACGTGCACCGAGTGGTATGCATTTATTTAATCTTTCTCCATCCTCAGACTAACTTAACAATCTATAATGATAGGCACAAAAACAAGAGGAACTTCCAGAGCAAGTATTATGCTGTTTGAGACTGAACAAGATTGATTTTGTTGACCATGGTCAAATTCCCACACTTATGACTCCTGAAGAAAGTTGATGTGTATTTATGAGAGTATGAGAGTTGAAAGGTAAAGAAAATCCATGTGCTGAAGAAGATGAGTATTCTTGGAGAGTTATGGGAAAGGAATTCTGCACTTAGTGGATGAGAGGAAGAAGGCGCTACTTAATTCCCAATTTTGGAATTCAAACATGTAGATGTTATTCAATTATGTTCTTTTTTGCTTGTTAATAAGTATATTCTTTTCTGAAATTTTAATTGATAAAAAAAAAAATACAATAATATAATATTATTCTTATTCCATTCCATTTTATTTATATAATTTGATAAAACACACGTATTAAAAATTTATCAATAAAAATTATTTTATTCTTTTTTTTAATTATTAACTCATTTAAGTTTTGTGGTTTGAAGTTTGTCCTCTCGATTACAAAAATTTTTATTCAATCACCTTGGACCTTCAATAAATAAAAAAAATATTTTTTGAATATGTTAATTTTATTAAAAAAAAAAAAACTTTGCAGTAGTTCTTAAAAATAGAAGGACTTGCATGTTAGTTTTGTTATAATCTAGGGATAGAAAATTTTCATCTATTGTAAAAATGAGAGAGAAGAGGGGCAAGCGAGGAAACAAGAATTAGGGTTAGCAGTGAGCAGGCTATAAATATAGAAGGAAAGGGAAAAGCAGAGCAAAGACGCCTGAGGCCGAGCGCTTACCTCATGAGTAAGGGGTGGCGTGGTATTCCACGGAGAGAGGTTCCAATCGTGGCGCGTGTTATAGCGATGGGCGTACAATAACAAATAACTTGGGGCCGCCATGGCCGCTTTGCTGCATTAGTCTTTGCAGCGAAAGCGAGGGGATTGCCCTACATTTTCTTTTCTTCAATTACTTCTTTTTCCGTTTTGCTATCTCAGAATTCTCAGTTTTCTTTTTAAATGAAAATTTTAATTTTTTTTTATAATTTTTTGAAAGGATTTTTTTTTTTTCAACTTATAAATTTCAATGAAGCTCGCAGCTTTATCTGCAACTTGGGTGGGTTAATTTTCATAATTTATAAGACATGTTTGGATTATTAATTTGTTTTCTTAGCTTTGGTTTGAGTTGTGGGAATATATTTTGAAGGAAAGAAAGTGCCTATTCCAAATACCCAGGAGAGTGATTTTTTTTTTTTTTTTTAATATTTGGGAGAGTGAAAAATAATTGACTAAATTATTTTATAAAATTACTCAAAGCACCCCAAAATTTCAACAATTGTCATCTTTCTAATTTCCAGGGGCAATGTGAATTTTCAATAAAAATTGGAAAAATAACAGCACAGGCTTCACATCCGTTAAGTCCCGTCAAAGAAGATACTAAAATTTTATGTCAGAAAATTACAGTATGATCCAAATGGAAAATACATAAAAATTGATTTTTGAAACACAAAAAATGACATTTGATGTCAGAAAATTACAGTATGGTCCAAATGGGAACTATATAAAAATTGGATTTCTGAAACAAAAAAAATGACTAATTGGATTTCTTAAATCATAAACCGCACTATAATTTTTCCATAAATTTATTAATTTTTATTATTTTACTTCCTCCCATTTCCAAACAAAGCCTTATTTTTCTTTTTTTCAAATTTAAATATAAATAATAATAATGAATCAATTTTCAATATATATCTCACATGGCAATTAAATTGATCAGAATTACTAATCCTTTGCAAGAATATGCATATATCAAGAAAAAAGCATATCTACAAAGAAAAGAAAAGGTAGACAAAACATGCTTTCTTTAAACAAGTTTTTCCTTTTTCTTTTTTTTTTTAACCATTTCTATTTTCCCCTATTCTTTTTCAGGTTATGGGGCTCCTCTGTCCTATTCCTGATCTTCATTTCTTCCTATGTGATCAGTCCATTATACTATATAAAAAATTGAACAAATTTCTTTTCCTAATACAATGGATATGAACACATAAACAAAACTGTCAAAACCTAATCAAAGGCAGGCAGCTCTAGATACATTCAACAAGAAGAACTTGTTTCAAGGCACCATGGCTCACAAGCACAGGGCCAATTATCAACTTGCCCCAGTTTAGCTACCAACTCTGCATAATCAAATTGCCTTTTTAAGGGCTTCAAAGATTTTCCAGTGCCAGAATCCTTCCCTCAAAATTCTGCCGAAAAATAAAACCAAATTCTCATTGAAACATGTACAAATTTAACTTGAAACTCTTCTAGTATAGCAATAGCGTATTATTTGACAATCAAAATTTGATACAAATTAAAAACTGAGAGAAAATTTGATTTTCACATGCATTTTCAAGTTTCAGTATGTTAAATGCACAAGAATTTGAAAATCATTTCTGTGTACCTTTGTCCAACCTTGATCTGCGAGCTGCATGGCGAATGTGACTTTCATTTCTTTGCAAATGCTCATCAAATTTATATGATTGAGATAATAATGGTCCGGAAAATTCAACCTTCTCCCTTTTTTTCTGACAGTAATCCTAACAAGTCGAACGATGGAAGTTAGACTCAATACCAGAACATGAACATCCAAAAACATTATATTCCATTACGAAGCATAAAAGGTGTTACTTCTGATAGCTCTTGAAAGGAAAACATTTTCGCGGTTATGGTTTACCCTTACCAAATTGCTTCTCATAGCATCTGCTCCATCAGTCACCTTAGAATCAAAAAAGTAGTATATACTAGAGGGATCAAAAGAATCTGATGAACCAAATCTGCTTAGTGACTTCTGCATTGGATACTTGACTGTAACGTCTTGATCAGTGTCATCATGTTTTCCATTCTCCTCTTTTTTTGCAGTAAAGGAACTGTTTGCGAAGTTGAATCTTGTAGAATCCAATGAACTAAATTGACTTGATGAGATAGAATGATTAAAAGATAAGGTCGTAGCATCATCTTTTTGCCTTTTTGCCCATGCAAAGCCGCTTGATGCTACGACTGGTGCCAGTCCTGTGAATTCATAGTCCTCTTTTGTTTCTTGTAAAACCTCTGAGGTAGTGTCAAATGAAATTAGTTCTCCTCTTACCCCTCTTCCCTTGTTCATCTGCTCATTACTATTATTGCTTTTACGAACAAACCGAGTGTTCTCTTTAATTTCCTGCACAAATAAAGAAACAATTTACTGTGAGCCTACTGGCTTTTATGGCTGCAAGTGAGAACAAGTTACCAAGCGCAAGAAAGAGAAATACCTCTTTTGGTGCAAATTTAGCAAAATTTTTGCGTTCTTGCAATGATTTATTATTTTTTCTTGATTTTCTTGGTGCTCCTGGATCTCTCGTTTTACTGCCAACCATTTTCCTAGAGGTTCGACATTTGTTCAGTGAAAACTATTTGAAAAGGATATTAGCTGATTAATAAACACCTCTATCTGATTTGCTGAACAGCAAAAAGGTAAGGAATTGCTTTGCCCCAGAAATATACAATTGTGTTTACAGATATAATAATATAACTAGTAGTCTCATTAAATTACAGGAGGTGAATATAATTTTAGCTGCCTAATCAAGAAGCAAGTTGTCTTTAACTGATGTACAAGAAAAATTACCAAGATCATCACAGACATTCAAAGCCTGTAACTGCTGCCTCATGTCAGTTATAAGAAAAACCAAACAATAAGATCATCCACTATAAAGTTAAACATCAAGTAATCATAGTTGCAGTGATATTAATTATACAACTCAAACCAAACAGATTGATGAATTTCACTCAACCATGGAACCAACTTAACATGGCATATCAGAAGGGCCTGGGGTAGTTAAAAGAGCTAGAATCCTTTTTTTACCTTTTTTTAGTTTCAATTCTGTGAAAAGAATTAAGAGTTTTACCTCCTTGCTTCTTCACGATATTTAGCATCCATTTCTTTGTTAGGTGCATACTTTGGCAAGCTGGATGGATCACATGCATGTGGCATTGTCCTGAAGTACTGAAAACAAGAAAAGAATTGGAAAGAAAAAAGAACAAAAAGGTGAACGGAATAAATATTGAAGAAAAAAATAAAGCCAAAATTATATTCATGAATTCTTAAGCTTTCATAGTTCTTTAATCTCAGAAAACATGAAGTTTTTATCATGAATTCCAGTGGATCAAAATTCTAAATTGCAAATGTTTTCCAAGTTTGATATTTCGTTTGAAACTAAAGAATCATCAGTATATCAAGCTTTCAGTAGGTGTTACCGGAGACAAAAGGGCAGAGGAGGCAGTCCCACGCTTTTCTGGTTCTATAGAAAGAAAAGTTTCTATTAAGTCCACTGTAGTTGTTGGCAAATCTTTACACCTATCTCGAAGCAAACTTCCATAAACATGCTGGGGTTTAAACATGGTAGCATTAAGAAGCTTGGACTGTTTCCAGTACTCTTCAGGAGGAGACCCACAAAGCTTGAAAATTTTGTGTAATTGTTCAACCTGATTGAAGGACAACAGTTATTAACATCAACTGCCAATTATATAATATTCCAAAACAAAGTTCAGTTTTTTTCTTTATCATTTGCCACTTTTATTGCCATTTTAAATTTCGTCTTTTATAATGACATTTAATTACTAAAGATATATTATAATGATTACCTCAGTTCTACCCTTAAGGAGAGGCTTCCCAAGGAGAAGTTCTGCAAATACACAGCCTACACTCCACAGGTCCACTGATACTTCATAACTTGTTGAGCCCATCAAGAGTTCAGGAGGGCGGTACCACAGAGTCACCACACGACTGGTTAGTTGATCCTTGTTTTTTGAGTTGAGGACATTTGCTAATCCAAAATCTCCTATTTTTAGAATCCCTTCATTGTTGACCAGAATGTTGGAAACCTTAATATCCCGATGCATAATGCCTCGTAAATGACAGTGTTCAATGCCCTGTAATAGTTGCTTCATATAACACTTGACCTATACAGAAAGTCCACCTAGATGTTTAAACTTCTAAGCGCAGAAAGCAAAAAACAAAAAATGCAATGTCACAAACTTTGTACACCTACCTTGCAATAAGACCAGATGGCAATGATGAAATTACTCAAGATTGTTTTGGAATAATGTCCACACCCATTTAACCATACACACACATATGCACACATACAAACTCATGGAATAAATAGTAACTAACAGACCTGTGATTCGCTGAGCTTGATATCAGGAGAAGTTGAGAGTCCAGCAAGATCGTGTTCCATATATTCAAATACAAGGTAAATGCTATTTGACAATCGAGAAGTAATTATTCCTTCCAACTTTATAATATTTGGATGGTCAAGTCTGCGGAGAATCACTATTTCACGTGCCATAAATCTGATGCTTTCCGGCTGAAAATTGTCAAACCGCACCTTCTTCAGTGCAACCATCCTCCCACTCTCAACTTCTCGTGCACGAAACACGCTGCTGTATGTACCTTGTCCAATCTACGGCACAAACATCATGAGTTGTGAAAATGACTAAAGCATGAATACTGAAGCACATGTAATAAAAAAGGGAAAAAATTGATAAAAAAAAAAAATAAAGAAATAAAATTTTCAACATAAGTTACCGACCAAAAACTTGTATAGATATCCAAATCTGCTGCCCTATGGAGAAACAAATGTAGCTTCCCACTATTGCATAACCTCCTGTCTTGATATAAAACCTTTATTGAGCATCTGTTGCTTAGGTTTCTAGGCAATTACCCTAAGAAGAATCAGTATTCTTGTTCCCCAAGCCCAAAATTTTGTTGTATATTGATAACATCACACTCAGCAGGCACATTCGTTGAGGGTTACTCTCAATGCAGCAATATTTAACACCCAAATTAAACAAAAATTACAACTCGACAAGCACGTTCAGTTTCACTCACAAACTTCAGACTATCAAGAGTCTAGAACCTCATGGATCTCTATAACATCTCCAAATGGATGAATCATCCAGCCAAATAGTGTTATCCCTCACCATTTGAAGTTCAAATCTGAAACCCAACGCTGTCTTATTATCAAATACTCTCATTTCATCGAAGTGTGAGATTTTTTTACCTTATCTGGATCAGTTTTGTGGGAATGAATATATACATTGCATTAGACATTTTAGAACATTGCTATCTTCTACCTTCAGCTTCTAGCAGAATTTGAACCCTTCAAGATACTAAGCCACAAACTCATCTTTTACATTCTGAAGTATCCTAATAAGAAATCCAATACTTAAAAGAAGTACAGCATTTATAAGAAACCAACAATACAAATGCCATATACAAGGCCAACATTTGCCAAATTCAAGTCTTCTAAAAAACTATAGAAGCTCAGATCTAATCATCTACCCATTCTCTTGAACTTTCTCTCTTCATGAATTGGAAAAGCAATGAAAAACTAAAATTAAAATCTCCATAGATATGCATACTTTTATTTGCATTTTCATTTTCCGACCAAAAGTTGACATAAAGAAACAATATGGTGAATGAGTTATGAAATTTATAAAATGTAATAACAAGGAAACACTTCCCATTATTGAATTCAAATCCAATAATAACCCAGTATTCAAAAAAAGAAATAAAAAGCGTAAAAGAAGAGAAAAAGACAAAGAAAAACCCTTAATACCTTCTCTAGTTTCTCATAAGCATCAGCTCGTAAAGGCACCCAACCATGGATTGCTTCAGCAGCTGCAGAACTGAGCCAACTAGGCCAACCGGCGGCGATCTGCTCAGCGTGCCTCTGGGAGAATCCCAATTTCAGATTAATGGGTCCACTTTTGCCACTGGAGCTCCTTCTCTTGGACTTTTTGAATTGAAAATTGCTGCTTTGATGCTTCTCATTTGCCTCTTCCTCATTATTATTATTATCCAAGTCACAACTACCATGTCCATGTCTACTGCCATCTTTGTTATCCTTTTTATTCTGTTTCTGCTCAAAATGAAAAGATCCAGATGTGTATTTCGAAGAACAACTATGATCATGAACGGCCAAGTGAGGTGCATACGAAAATTCTATAACAGGAGAAGCAGAGGCCACCGATAAAGCCCGTTTGGAGCTAACGCAACCCATTAACCCGAATCTAGGGTCCTACCCAGATTGGGAAAATGGGTCTAATTTTGATATAACACTATATCATTACGTTAAAATATGGGGTTGCGTTAGGCTCAAACGAAAGGAAGAAAACTGAAGGAAAAAAAAAATTGGGGTAAAAAAAACAGAGTATCTTCTTTGGTCTTTTTCGGACAACGGGTTGTGAGGGTTTGTGGTTAGTTGTCTGCGAGATTTGCGCAGGATGTCTGGTAACAAAATAATCCGAGATTAAAGGCTTAGAGATGGGTCCAATTCGGTTCATGTTTTTTTGAGGAAGCATAGTTTTATGTCTATGGCTTTTTTGTGTTCCTGTTTTCTTGTTTTTGCAAAAAGCAGAGGAAGAAAGAGAGGTAGAGAGAGAAAAAGGTGAAATGTAACCGTTAGGGAGTTTCTGTTATTATTTTCCGTTAGTTGATTTGGTTGCAGAGGAGAGAGAGGGTCCCCCTGGTTGTTGCAGGCCAACTGCCAATAACAACTATAGTGGAACCTATTAAAAAACAGAGCTTGATTAGAACTACTCTACAGCCCTTTAAACATATTTATATGGTATCCCCTACAAAACAGTATTGTAAAGATTTCATTTTTAATTGTCATAACTATCAATATTTATGATTATGTATTCTCAAAAAAATAATTATGGTTTTCTAATAAAATGTATTTTGTGCAATAGCTTATGAAATCTTTTTGAAAGTAAAGGTGAGGACTTGACAAATATACATTTCCTTTGCTTTTTTCTTTAAAAACTATAATTGAAATTATCTGGTTTGATTGACTTGACTCAACACCATAGAACAGACATTTTTTTCCTTTGCATCCTGAGTTTGATTGACTACAGATCTTTTTCTTTTTTTATAAATCTAAAATTTTTGGAGAAATTTGTCAGAATTTGAAGCTTTAATTAGGTAGTTAACTTAAATTACTAGCGGGTTCTACCATAATTAGGACAAGTATTAAATTATTGTGGAATGTCTTACTTACGACAAGAAAAGAATTCGTGGATTTGATTGTCTTTTACTGTTTATAACTTCTATAACCTGTCATTGGGTAACATGACAATTTTGATAAAGTAATAAAGCATCAGGTCATACAAAACATAATCCTTTATTAAAAGCATAAAAAGAAGTCAAATAATAAGCTAAAGCAACATGTAGGATTGATATTTCAAATAGCATTTCCTATTTTAAAGCCAAAGTAGAATTATGCCACCAAAAGCCAAAACCAAAAGAGTAAAGCCAAAACAACTATCTCAGCATATGCACTTGTAATCATATATGTAGATGATGATAGATAATCATAGTCATTAAACCCTTTCTGAGGAATACAGCAAGTGAAAAATAGTGCAAGCAATCACACCTATTGATAATCATCTAATGACAAATCCAAAACAAGATTAATTTCATACTCAGAGTGAAAAAACGCATGAGAAGAAAAAAAAAATTACTATATGGGTCCACCCAATACATAAACAAGATATCACATGACAACCTCCACATCCAGAAAATGAACAGAAAATTAAATTACATCAAAATATTGGGTGTTTTGCCTTCCATCTCCACTCAATTGCCAATAATCATATACAGTATGGCTGGTGAAATTTAATTTTACAGAACATGTAGTGAATACAGCACTCTCTGTCAAAGGGTTAATGTGTGTAGCAACTATTACCACTACATTTTATCCAAAAAGGTAAAAGATGAGGTAAAAACAACAAGAGCCATTACAACAGAATTCCCACAACTTTCAAATAATTTTCCTTTCTTCTCCATGCTTCTTCATTTCATCCAAAAAGGTAAAATGAGCTAAACATAAAAAGAGCCATTACAACTGAATTCCCACAACTTTCAAGTGGTTTTCCTTTCTTCTCCACGCTCTTCATTGCGTACCATCTTACCTTGATGGATCCTTATGGTAATCTACCAGCTATCATCAGAGAGAGCATTTATACAATGATTTCCTCTTCTTTTAGTCTTAGAAGCACCGGTCTTTGGTCACTGTTCCCAAAGTCCATCCCCTTGAGCAAAGAATGCTTCTCAGCCATCAACTTTTGAGGTTTCAATTGTGGTGCATTGTTGTGAGCTGTGTTATGGCTGCTGTTTCTAGCTGCTGGAACGTCATGGTTGTGTTTTCCTTCATACGTAGTAATGACAGCTTTGGGGTCTGCTGCAGCTCTCTCAACATGCTTACGGACATTGCATCCTGTGCTAGTGCATTTGTAATAGCTCCTGTCCATATAAACAGTGTATCAGAAATTATCTTTTAGAAATACGCAATGTGATCAGTATAAACAATTTTTAATGATCACAGGGACCAACAAACATTACATGCAGCACATAAATATTGAGAAAGCATACCCAAGTTGATCATAATGAACATCCCAGGCTACAAATTTAGCATATTTCAGAGTTAATTGCAATTACAGAGCTCAGAATATCATTGTCTAGGATATATTCAGATTATAAAAACAATCCTGACGTATAAGAACAACATCAACAGGAACATCAGGGTAAACTAAAGAAAAACCTTAAAGGAAGGAACGAGAAATTGAGAAAACAAACAACCATGACATAATAGAATACAAGGCCCTAGATAGGAATAATAGCAACAAGGAATACTTTACCACAACTCAGGTGGGTACCTATTTATTAGAGTAATAAAGGAGAATGAATGCTGGTATTCAAACAGACTCATTTGGCATATCATTTTAGTAATACATATTTTGAAACTTGTTCATTAAATTAGTGAACCAAATCTCATGGTGCCAAAGACATCAAAGGTTGAATCAGTGGTGTCGAGCTTATGTTCTGTGCTTAAACTAACAACTAAACTGCCAACATGTTTAAAAAGGGGACACGAAAAAAGTTGTCATGAAAAAATATTTCAGAAAAGTTGCTGTTTATTGCATAAAGAAGGCCCAATCTAAGCTACAGGCTGCAGAAAAATCATAAAAAGGTAAAGTATTTTAACAATTTTCATAATCAAGAAAACAAATATTTTGCAAGTTAAGATAAATGTAAGGGTAGGGGGAAAAAAACCATAACATCCTAGACATTGATATGGTATTGAGATTATGGCTCACTTTCAAAGAGGGACAATTCAAACTCTTGGTGAGGAAATTACAGCTCACATTCAAAGAGGGATATGTCAAACTCTTGGCAACAGGAGAGTTTTGCATGGAGATATAATACAGTTCCTAATCTATTTTCTTTGTAGTTATTTTGGAGATTTAGGGTTCATCATCATAAAGAAGCAACAATGTATAAACTCTGGACCTTGTATTAATTTGTATTTTATTTTTTTGTTTCTCCTTACTGTAGAAGCACACAGGTGCTCTCTGGCCCAGCCTTACACTAGAAATCTGCCTTATTTTTTTCTGTTTTGTTCTTTTATCCTTGTCTGTGTGTGTTGTGAGCATTTATTTTTTTTTAGCATATAATGACCCTAATCTAAAGATTTCCAAATGGTTTGAAAACATTAAGGTTCTTATTGCCGATGAAACAATCAAGTTGTTATAAATAAATGGCTTCCAAAAGAAATCCTGATTCCAAACTTTAAACTTCCACAAGTGCTCTAGTCAATAATTTCAATCAAATAAACAAAAAAATAAATCCAGAGTAAAAAAGTGACAGAAAGTTTCCAAATTTTTATTTTGGTCTTATGATGATGGCATTAAAGATGGATTTGGCATGATTTGCGTGGTGATTGCAACTATTATCATTAGGAAAATGTGCAAGAGAATATACGGGAGTAGGAGGAAGATGTAAAATAATAATCACCTTGGATGGGGGTTTCCTTTGACTACCTTCTGGCCATACTTGCGCCACCTGTAGCCATCATCTAAAAGATCAACTTCACTTCTCGTTTGAACAATGATTTTTGGTTCTGTGACTGTCTTGTGTGGCAGAACAACCTCAGATGTTTGGACATCTGTGTGCCTGCACTCCATGGCAATAATTTTTCATAAACTTAGGGGAAAAAAGATCTAGTAATGAATGCAAATAGTAAAATTTTCTGACTTGCCTTCTTTTAGGGTTCCGTTCTTCATTATCCCCTTCTTCTCCTCCTGTTGCTCTGTCACCTGCTTCATCACTGTCACTTGATCCTGTCAGTTCTATGGGATCCACTTGAGTAGATTCCTGGTCCCTCCCTTGCAATGAATGAGCAGGTGTTGTTTCACTCAACTTGTTCATATTACCATCTTGAGCTTGGGAGCCAAGTTCAGGCTTAGCCTGAGAATTTATGCTTCCAGTTGGGTCACTACCATCTTTTGCTCGTTTGTTAGGTTGAGGCTGATCATGGTTGTGCAGGCCTTTGTAGATGATCTCAGTTATTTGGCCATCACTAGAACGCTCAACCTTCTTTTTAACAGGACAATTTGAATGTGTACATTTGTAATAACTCCTTGGATATTCACTGCCCTTAATTGGCTTTTGCCCATATTTGCGCCAGTTGTAGCCATCATCACTTGGTTTATCAACAGAAAGAGGAGGTTGCTGTTTCCTATCTGACTGAGAGACATCTGATGATTCCACCATGGAACTAGGAGGTTCAGAGGTTGATGGCAGCATCTGCTGCTGTGAAGCTTCTCCAGGATTAAGTGACGGGTGGTGCGTCAACAACTCCGTGGAAGATGCAATTGAAGTGGGTTGATACTGAGTTTGCAAGTGCATCTGAGATTGGGCTGCAAATGCAGCTTGAGCTGTAACTTGTGCCAAGGCCTGCTGGTGGGACATTCCAAAGGGGCTCTGCAGATATAAGGGTATCAATGCAAAATTACCTAGTACAAGTCATTGCTCTATAATATGATACTGAGCACCACCATAACAACTGCTTCCTTTGCAGAAAGTTTCCTCACGTTTATACATTCAACTAAAACAGGTGGTAAGATCATCTCTTTATCAGGCCTAGATAAGATAATATTCAATACCATACATGGGGGAAATATTTTACGTTGCCCAAGAGCGAGGGAAGAAATAAAAAGTCCAAGATAGACATATTTGTCTCAAGGCATATCAATAGTGATATTGTACTATGAGACAATCACACTACCTTATCTATAAGCCTTATGTGATTAAAGGAGCCTCGTAAAACAACATTTCATGAAGTTGTTAAGCCAAACAGTATAAACATGAGCATTGTATTCGAGGCTTTTTATCAAACTTCAGATCTAAAATTCATTACCATCAACTTGACTATATTACTTGCATTTCCAACTCTTCACAATCTAATGTGAAATCAAAGTTGCTTCATTTAAGAAAGAAAAAGAGAAAATCGTCCTCAATAAATAATGAAGCTACACAATCCAATCAGGCCTTAGGAACAGAAAAAATTTGCTTTGACGTTGACTAGGCATGAAATGGCCCTTTGCAGGACCAATGAGAAGATAATTTGCTTCGTTGACTTGAAAATACAGACATTCTGGAAACAAGGAATAAGAAACTTCATAAAAAAAGATGAGGTTCTACTAACATAAGAATCTAACCAACTAGGGTTCCTCACTTCCTGCAGTTCCAAATAAGACCTCATTTTCCTGTCAAACCTTGGGTTAAATTGTTCGCAAACTAAGCATAACAGGATAAAAACGACATTTACTTCAAGCCAATTTTTAAGCTCATAAATATCACTCTTTCACTCACTCACATAATCAACAAGCATCCAGATCATGCTTCTTATTCTCAAATACAAACAATTACTTCATCCAACAAGAATCACACAAATCATCCTTCTCAATCTCAAATCCAATGAAATATTTCAATTGACAATAAGTTAAAAAAAGAGAACTATTATCATCAGATAGCAAATTTAACTCAACCCATAAGTCAGTTGTAACCATCTACGAACAAAATAACACCTTTTCAATTGTTCGAAATCACCAAATACCATACCACACAACAAATACAGACCAAACCCACAATTCTTCAGATCCAACTATAAAATTACCTGAGGAGCAGAAAAAAACCCAGGCGAGCTTAGCAAACCGGAAGGACTCAACCCAGGAGGGACAGTAAACAGTGGAGAAGGAGCCAAAACCAAATTCACAGGCCTGCTTTGCTTAAACCCCAAATTACTATTATTCCCCACCCCATCTTGCTTCAAAGAAGAAGCAGCGAAAGTACTAATATTATTATTAGCTAAAGAATTGTCAGTGAAAAAAGCCGGCCTGGCGATTGGAGAAGCCATGGCACCAGCAAGTAACTGAGAAAAAGAGCGACAATCTGAGTCAGGATAATTGTCAGAGAAGAAAGAAGAGACAAGAGTCAAGGGGCCAGGGCTAAGCCCACCAGTGAAAAGGGTATCCATGGCTGGCCTTGGAGGCAGAGTTATCGTAGGGCGTGTCGGTGCTGCTATTGCTGTTGTGGGTTTTGAAGAAGTGGGGTCTTGTTTTTCTGCCATTGAAGAGAAAATTCAGATAAAAAGAATACTCTTTTAATTATCTTCTTCTTCTTCTTCTTCTTCAGTTTATTGCTGTCTTTTTACAGGAAATGGTTCCTTGCTGTTGTTGGTTGTGGTTCTTTGTGCACAAGCATAATAAATCTATGTAAAGACATAGTTTTTATTTTTCTCCCCTCTCTCTTTCATGTATCTGGTTTTTGCGGTAGTTTCGTGCTGTCTTGAAATTCAGTGGAAAGTCCACGGAGTAGAAATGGACAATCATTACTTTATTATTTTTCCGATAAAATAAAATATTTTATTTATTTATTTTTCCGTCCAAAATATCAAACTATCACTTCATTTTTTAAAAGTATTAAATTAATAATTTATTTAGTAAACAAATAATATACACATCATAGTATAAATTTCTTTTTTAATTTAACTAAGCAAAGTATTAATTTGATGTGTAGTTACTGTTACTTTTGACCATGATTTTCATATTTTTTAACCATTTAATAAATATTTAATTGATCAATCTTTTTAAATTAGAATATTCAATAGAAAAAATTTATAAATTAAAATATTTAATAGTTGCAATCTAAGTTAAAAATTAATAACTTAAAATAAAAATTAAAAATATTTTATTTTAATATGCATAATTCATTTTTTTAATAATATCTTTTACATAATTCATTTCGGACAATGGATTCAACTCGTTTGATTTAATAATATTAGTGATACTATTTGTTTAACCAATCTAGGGTAATATTTGCTTATTTTCCTTTTTAACATGGTTAAATGGTTAACTAATTGATGCATTTTGGTTAATTAAGGATTCTTAATTATGTATTAAGAAAAATGATAGTGACTCATTGATGATTTAAAATTATATAATTTAGGTTTAAACCTCAAACAACCTAAAATATAAAATTTCATTTATATTATAAATTAAAATTTTAAAATTGATATTGAAGCTCTAAATCATTATTTTCATATGATCCTTAGAGCAACGGTTGAGAAGAAGATGAAATTATTGTTGATAGAATAGGGATAAAATAAGAACAAAAAGAAACAATTATTGAAGATAAAATCATAACCCTTAAAAGAAAGAATGATGAAGAACTCATCCAAGCAAAAAGTACAAAGTAAATAAGATAAAAAGCAAAAGTAATTTTCCCTTCATGAAAGTCAACATAAATGATTATATAATTCCTGGCAAAAGAGTTGACTCAAAACAGTGCGTATTATAGATGATTAAATCCATCATTTAAATTAAGTTATAAATTCTATAAATATTATTAATTGATTATATATTTATTTTTATATAATATAACAATAGAATGTCAAATTGAACTCTAATTACATTCTATGTGTATTTAATGTAATTGACAAATTGTAAGAACTGAGTTGACGGTGAAATTGACAAATGGGCCAAAAAGCAGAGCCTCTTTTCCCAATTGACTTTGTTGCCCTCAGCGACCGGCACCAAGGCAACAACTTTCACAATGCATAACTCCGCAAGTGGCAATGCTACCTTCTTTCCAATATATATATATATATATATATATATATATATTTAGAACAATTTTGGCATAATATTTTTTTTTGGGTAAGTAACACAATATTTATTCATCATGAAAATAATTATTTTCAAATAACTACAAATAAAGGTATAAAAAATATTAATTTGAAAAGATGAATTTTATTCAATAAAGTACAAATATAATATAATAAGCTCAAACAAACATCCTTAATAATTAATTAAAGAAAAAATGCACCCTCACATGATAGCATGTTTATTTGATGAATTTGAAACGTAATGTAAAGTGAAAAAGATTATTTAGTCAGTTTGAAAACACGGTTTGATGATTTTTTAAAAATTATTTAAGGAATCGAAATCTATCTAAACATTTAAATTTTTAATTCATAAAATTAAAATGTAGACATGATTTCAATATTATACACTGTTATATTTATAAATCTTCCATAACAATAATATTTTTGTACCATTAGGATTAGTTGATATTTCGCATCTCTAAACTAAAATATTTTTATTTCTAAAGTGATCTCATTTTAGACTCCTCTGCCCAAAAAAAAAAATTAAAAAAAAATAAAATTTTTACGATCATATTTAATTTTTTTCAATACATGGGAGATTCAAAGAATCATGATATATTGTAGACTATATAATAGATATAGTCATTTTTCTTTAAATAATATTTATTGAATTTATAATAATTCATGTGATATAGAGTTTAAACCCAAATTGGTAATTATATTTTATTTTTAATAATAAAAAATTTTGTGAAGTGAATAAAATTAAGGAGGATATATTGAATTAAAAATCTGTTAGATTTTAAAATTTTAACGATATTCAATTTAGATTCTTTTAAAGTTTATTAAAATTTTATGGTATTCAATTTAAATTCTTATAAAATTCATACAAATCTAATGATATTAAATTATGATTTTTTAAAAATCCATATAAATTTGATGGTATTTAAAAAATTGCTGAATTTGAAGAATTCTATAAAATTATTGATTTTATTGGATTTGAGGGTGTTATATATGAATAAAAAAGTCATTCACAAATTCATCCTTTAAACTAAAGTTTTCACACAAGTCTTTTAAAATCTAACAGACTTTTTATCCAATACACCCCTTAATAGAGTGAAAATCAGCAAGTTTTAAATTGTTTATATAAATATCTGTTTAAAATTTTATAATACATATCTATTCTAAATCTATTTAAATACATATTTAAGTATTATACATATTCGAAATCCATTGAAAGTACCTCTTAGATGAATAGGATACTTGTGAATCTTTAACAATTTAAATTTTAAATTTAATTAAAATATATTTTTTATTAAAAATGAAGAAGGTATACAATACTGAATTCATTTAATATTACAGTTAACGAGAGTCTAATGGCCAGCGACAACGCTGGCCATTACAGACCTTTCACTGTCGGTATTGATAAGCTTTTAACGAAAAAAATAATAATTTTGGAGAAGATGATGCATTTTATTTTCTAATCCCTCATTATTTTTTTATTTTTCATTTAGCTCTAAATCTATTTAATTTGTTCAATTATATTCTGAAATTAGTTTTGATTGAATATATAAAAATCATTTTGATTTCATCGAAGTGAATAAAAATCTAAAAAAAAATCTCACAAATTTTATAAAACTCTATATAAAATTCTAATGAAATATGTGAAAATCTTAGAAAATTTATTGATTCCGTCAAACTCAATAATTCTTTTAAAATTTAACAAAATGTTAATCCATTACACCCTTCAAAACTTGTTAGCTAATTTACTCTTTTTTTTTAAAAGAAAAATAGGACTAATATCGTTTGAAATAGGGACCCACTCAAGAAAAGCTCGAATAGATGCAGACTGTATTTATGAGTTTGGTAGGGCTAAGGACTAAGTCCTTATCCACTTATAAATCGAGTTTGAGGTCCATTGATTTTTGGATAAATATCAACTCTCCCATCCACTTGGGTAGCATCATCATTAACTACCAATATCGTACGATTGCCACCCCCCTTTTTTTTTTTTTTTTACCAAATTACTTATCACTTGATAAACGATTTTTCTAAAAAAAAAAAAAAATTAATCTCAAAATAATATTTTTTTTTCTTAATTTGCATATGTATTTTCAAATCGTAACTCATAAAAATAAAAATAATATTTAAATAAAATCCTCCCGCTAACAACAATTTTAAATTTTAAATACTAATTTTATAAATAAATTCACTTAAAAATACGCACTGTACTGCGAATTTATTTTTACTGTTAACGTTAGGTATCATTTATGAGCATTATTGACTTAAATTTCACATTAATTTGTAGACCTTAGACTTGAATTTCACTGTATAAATACACATTAATTTGCGACGAGCGAACCCAAACCAAATTAATTTATAATAATTAGAGATATTTTGTTTAAAAGGAAAACAGATATTCAAAGAAACAACCCTACATTCCTAATGTTTGTAAAATGTAAAAAATATTAATTTTTTATATTTTTTTATATAAAATGTAAAAAATATTAATAATGATTCATAATATTATATTTATATAAAGATGCGTTGGTGGGCACATGAAAACAAGAGCATTAATAAAAACGCGATTCCAATTTCCAACTTCATTATTATTATTGTCGACAACTCAAAAAAATAACTGGAAAATGGTTACGATGGAGAGCGAGGGCCACGACAAAATCAATGTTGATCAGATAATTAATTAATTATCTTTTTTTAATCTAATTATTTTCTTCTGCACCCAATTTCATTAATCTGAATTATATCCACCATATAATTATTAAACCTTCAACAAAATCTTAAGGATGTATTGAATTAAGATTATATTAGATTTTAAAATACTCATTAAATTGGACGAAATTGATGGATTTCTTAAAATTTTATTAGAATTTTATATAAAATTCTATGGATTTTATGAGATTTTTTTTATAAATTTTTATTTACTTTGATGGAATCACTGTGATTTTTATATATTCAATTAAAACTAATTTTAAGACATAATCAAACAAATTAAATAGGTTTAGAGTCAAATGTAAAAATTGAAAAACAATGAGAGATTAAAAAGTAAAATGCGTCATTTTATCCAAAATTATTATTCTTTTCCTTAAAAACTTATCAACACTGACCGTGAAAGGTCTGTAATAGCCAGCGTCGTTGGCAGCCATCTTGTTCTAGTTAACTGCAATATTGAATGAATTCGATTCGATAGTGTGTATCTTCTCCATTCTTAGTAAAAATGTATTTTAATTAAGTTTGAAATTTAAATAGTTAAAAATTTACAGGTATCATATCCATTTAAGAGGTACTTTCAATAGATTTTTGAGAGGATACAGATAGTGAATATTTAATTAGGTTCGAACATAATACTTTTAAACGAGTTTAGAATATGTATGAATTGTAAAATTTTAAACAGATATCTATACGAGTAATTTAAAATTTGTTGATATTCACTCCGCTTTCTTTCTAAGGGATGTATTGGATCAAGAGTCTGTTAGATTTTAAAAAATTTTCGAAATCTATATATTGGAGGATGAATTTATGAATGATTTTTTTATTCATTTATAACACTCTGAAATCCAATGAAATCAATAATTTTATAAAATCCTTCCAAATCAGTAATGTTTTGAATACTATCAAATTTATATGAACTTTTAAAAAGTGATAATTGAATACCATTAGATTTATATGAATTTTATAAGAGTCTGAATTGAATACCACAAAATGTTAATAGACTCTAAAAGAATCTAAATTGAATACTATTAAAATTTTAAAATCTTTTAAAATCTAATATATTTTTAATTCAATACACTCTCATTATATTTTTATTAGATTAAAAAATAAATTCGAGATGATTATAGTCGAGCGCTTAGATTAGCAAAAATAGATCATATCTCCTAAAATAAAAAAAAAGGTTATTTATTATTATTTTTTTATATAAGCTACTAAGTTTTTTTAATTTATTTTGTTAGAACTAAATCATTCTCATACTAAATCGATCCACTGAATTTTAAAGCATTTCGAACAATTATTTACTTCATCAATAATCTATTTATCAGAATTCACTCATCGATCTAATTTATTTTAGTTCTCACGTGCTAAAAATATATTTTAAATATTTATATTATCTAATCAAATAATGATAATCCATTGACTTGGTATTTTATTCAATAATTACCAAAAAGACCAAAGTAATATATCAACGAAATTTTGTTTATTACAAATGATATGATATGATAATAAGTAATGGTATCCAACAAAGCATAGTCAAATACACCAACAGAAAATCTCAAGGCACGTTTATATACACAATCCATAGTTTTTAAATGCTTAACAAGATTTCTCATTAACATGAATAGATTCAATTGATCCTAAAGAATATACTTAAATTATTATTAAGTCCCTGAAATTTGACTGAAATTACTGCTTCACCTTTATCATTTGGATAAATTATTGTGGAATTCCAAACATTAACTATCATGTCATTCCATAAAAAAATTTCTTTTTTGCCATCAGATATTTTATAATATCAGACTATTCGCAAGGATTGAATAGTCTAATGGATCTAAAAGTTAGGATAAATTTAATTATTTAGTCAAATATTCAAAGAGCAAGAATGGGCCTTTTTGTCTTTAAAATTTATGAGAATTTTCTTTTTTTTTTTTTTTTTTTCTGATATATCTGATCCGTGCTTAATATCATGAAAAATGAATAAATATTTTTTGACTGCTGCTTGGTATCGGTAATACTATGTCCTAAAAGGTATCTAAATTTGATATTTTTAGATTCCGAGACATAAAATGTTCTTGCAGCTGCTACAAGTAATTTAATACATCGATTTTGGGCAGAAAGATGAATTTCTATGTTAAAACAAAAAGGAATTCCAACTACAATGAAGCAGAAAGAGGAAACTCATAATTTAATTTCAGAAAAGTAAGTTGATGAAACAGCCAACCCTTCTACATCATAAGTTCTAACCAGTCTTTGTCTCTTGCCAGGGGATTCAAGCCAACAAAATTCTAAATGAAATGACTTGGATTCTGCAACATTCTTTGCAATGTCGGAAGGGTATCCCATGTACATCCCTCCAGGTAATAGTGTCATCTGGTATCCTCCATCGAATGTAACCAAGTCATCGGCCATGGCTCCCGTCCAATGCACATTAGTTGTAACATCATGTCTATCAGACGTCGAAGTGATATCCTGACAAGTTTTGTTCATAAAAGTTAAGATTTCATTCCAACCCCAAATGAACTAACCACTGAAAATATGAAAAGCTACACAATCAATAAGTTACATTTGAATCATATAACTTACAGTCAAGAAGAATATGTTTCGTCGCCTCAATTACAAGAGGTTGGGAAGAGTTAAAATGAATAGCATAGTGGGAAAGTATATGAATGGGAATATTTTTACACGAAAGAAATGAGGGCAGGTATCTACCATAATAAGAAAGAAAATAACGACAGGAGGACAACACAAGAAGGTCTTCGCACCTAGATTACAATGCAACCAAAAATTCCCCTTCCTTTAATTCACAGTGGCATGACATATGGCAGAACCACAATATAATCTGTCCCAGATTTCAATTTCTTATGATATTTTTCATTTTTGAAAGACTTGAATTTTGGTGGAAATTTAATTCACAATAGTATGTCCTTTTGAGTATTACTTTTTTGGTGACTGTTAAATTCTATTTTAATAATTTCAATAATAAAACTAGACAAGGATTTTCAAGATCAAGGTATTCAGTTCCAAGATGAGCCAATTATGTTATAAGACTACACTTTTTGATATCTACACCAAATTGTTGTTGTGGTTTCAATGGCATTAATTGCATTAGCATTCACATATCCTCTCAAACTCTCTAGTCCAGACCCGTTCCCATCTCATTTCCCTTTTTCAAAAAGGTAATTGGAGGAACATATACCTGTATTAGCTGACACTTATCATCCATTTCAAGCAAAGCGACTGTATCAGCTTCAGCAATTGTTGATCCATAAACACCGCTGCGTTTTGTTAGAGAATGGCCTTTCCACTGACCAAGAAATGGTAGGATCCTATTTGCACTATCCTGCAATCAATAAAAGGAATCATGTCATCATATAAACCATACAATTAAAAACTTAATGTAATTTCAATGAAACAGTCCATTGATCAGGTTGGAAGGAAAAAAAACCTTTTCTATCTGTTAACAAGTTACAGCTAGACTCACCATGTGACCATTGAGTGATGGATGTGAAAGGACCACATCGCTTCTATCCTCAAGGAAGACAAGAAGCATTTCTAAAACGCCTTTTGGATCCATGATATGAAAAGCTCTTGCGCGCCTATCTTTCTCTTGTGAATATAGACAATTTTCACATACAATTGAAGGCCGACGAGAAGGAAGCTTAAGATTTCTACAAGTTAAGAAATAAGCAGTAACAAGTAAGCAATCACATGGTGAAATACACCTTGTTAACTATAATCAGTAAATTCACATCAGACCAAAAAGAAGTACTAACCTGGGTGATTCTTCTCCAGTGTCATCTTCCCCTAGCACTCCTTGCCTTAACACAGTTTCTAACATGCCAGCCGTCTGGTATCTCAGAGCAAAAGCCCTCTCATTGGGGAAAAAGCCAATCTGCAGACTAATCATTATAGATATTCAATAGAAAACACGAACACAGGGGGTTGAAAGCTGTTTGTCACTCAAGAAATATAAAATGGATAAACTATAATAGTTTGAAGAGTTAAACGAACTCACCTGTTGATATTTGTCTATAGTGAACATGTTGGTTTCCTTTATCTTGTATTCTGCCCATTCCGGCTCCTCATCGCGTCCAGAAATTGTTGGTTGTTTTATATACAGCCTTCAGAGCACAGTAGAATTAATTCCACAAAAGCAAAACAATTATGACTCCAGGAAAAGGATACTAACTCTGTGACAGTAGCAACCGTTTGTTAATAACAAGATTCGTACCTTTTTAATTGCATTTTAAAAAATATAACATTATATATAGGAAATGCAGTGGTATTAATAAAATGAAACAATGTTAAAAGAAAATTTCTTTCATGTTTCTCCCCCAGATCAAATTTTCTTTTATCAAAAGCCAGAAACATGACAGACTGAAACAGCAATTTATTTAGTTTATAACTCAGTGTAGAATCAAATTTCAGGAATCATGAATGAATTGAGAAGAAAAAAAATTATAAAGATGTGAACATTAAATTGAACTTAAATAAACCATTTACCAGTTAAATCCCAACCAATGAGTGCTTCAGATTATTCATCACAGTAATTGTAACATTATTAAACTAATTAGAAAATGAATCCATACTTACGTTTGAATAAGACTAATAAGTTCATCTTCTCCATAAGAGCTTGCAGAAAGCTTTGTACTCACTTTTTGCATCAATTTCCCATGCGAATCAAATTGCTACAAAAAAAAAAATGATAAAAAGAAAATCAAATTCGCGAATTTAGAAAGAAAAATTGATTAAAACAATTTAGATTAAGTGCAGAAACTGACGTGAAAAGAGCCGTGCCATTTGCCAACATTGAGGTCAATGAAGCGGTGAAGATTGTCGACGGACATGGCGTCATCTTCAACGTGTGTTGTTGACGACGGTAAGCCGGTGGATCGGGCTTTGGAGGTCCGAGGAGTACGAATGGAGTGCCGAAAGTGGAGGCGCGTCAAGAATTTGGGAGAGAGAGGTGATAGTGATTTGCACAGTGGAGGGAAGCAGAGAGAGTGGCAAATAGAAGCCATGAAAAGATTTAGTTTTGGATTGCAGAGCCAAAGCTTAGAGTAGCCGCTTGTTAAGCCATCCTATCTCATCTTACTTATCAACTCCTAAGATATTGGATGATTTGATAAATTCTAAGCGTTCGATAAAAGTAATTTTATAAATTAAAAAAATATTAAATGAGTGAAAATAAAATAAATATTAACAGTGCCACCAAATTCTTTTTTCAAGAATTTAGCCATTAGATATTAATAGGAATTTTAATTTTGAATAAAATATTATCAAAAACTAGCAATCAGTAAATGAATAATACATTCTCTCTCTTCCATTTTGTTAAGACATAATAATTTATTAAAACATAATTTTTGAATTTTTATCAATTTTAAATAATATATTAAACCCATCTTACAAGTTAATTCTTTTATTTATCACAAGTATTGTATGGGCTACCTGTCAATTTTTTTTTTTTTTTCAATCATATTGAAAATAATTCTAAACCAATCAAAAATCTAAAAGCCAAACCTTCCATTGCGTGTAATATAACACATAAGCCACAAACTGTCCATATTGCAATTTGCTAGTCAAATCCAAATCCACCTAAAAGGGAAAAATAAAATTTATTTATTTATTTAAAGTTCTAAATATGTGAATTTATCAAATGATGGGCAATTAATTAAAAATACTATATAGCTAAAGCTAAATGAAATGCAATGGACATGATCAGAATGAAGCTTCCAGTAGTAGTTAGCAATGGAGAGCTATTTTTGGAAGGTGCAGGAGCTGGTGCTGGAAGCTGTTGGACGATAATGGCTACTTTCATCCCGTTCCAGCAATAGCCACCGCCGCTAAGGAAGTAATAATGTCTTGCCTCTTTGAGCTCAACCACATCCCGGCCACCGCGGGTGTAGTTCCTTAGGAAGCCTTGCTCATTGCAGCTTTTATAGCTTGTCTCATTCACTTCCAGGACATTGAAGGAGTTTATATCATACACAAAATCTGAAAACAGGAGAGAAACATTTTTAAAATTATTAATAATAATAAAACGAAATGGTTTTTTTATTAAGAATTAATAAAATACAAATATAGAAATTCGGCTATATAAATTATTTATTTCAAAGGTACAAATTTCAAATTAAATTTGGATTAAATGCACAGTCGAAAAATATAAATTTTATGAATATACAAATTCGCATTCCAAAATCAGTTCAAATAAAGAAAAATAAATTCAAAAACCAAAAGAAAAAAAACCATATGTGCAGATAAAAGAGAGAATGGATCAAAATAAACTTACAAAGCCAATCACCCACATAGAATTGCTCAGGATTTTGAGTCAACCACTCAGTGTAATTATAATTTGGGATCCATCCACTTTTCCCTATCTTGATTAGCTCACAATCTGCACCCTTCATTATCATCATCACTGCCACCACAATCACCAATCTTTCAATTCTCTTTTTCACTAAACTCTGCATTTCACTCTCTCTCTCTCTCTCTCTCACACAATCTCAACAAGATGAAATTTATGGTTATGTATCTTATATATGTATAGAAGCCATTTACCAACAAATAAGGCAATATAGTACAACTTGAATAGTCATATTTGCTTTAAGAGTCAAAATTATGAATACCATTTTTGGTAACCTGAGCTGGCATTTCCATTACTGTATTTCCAAGCAAACTTTACTTGGAAATTAATCAAATACTTATAATTTTAATTTTAAAATCAGTACAATAAATATGTTTTAACCCTTTTTTTTTTTTTTGAAAATTCAAACTCCTTATATATTACTGAATATCAAAATGCAGTACCTCTAAAATAAAAGCTGGAGGAATATCCCCCCTATGATAACGAACCAGACATAGAAACAATAGCTCTAACTAGTTTATGAGCACACTGATTCGCTGACCGTTTTGCGAATCTAAAAAAAAATAATGTATGTTTCTTCAAGACAGCCTTACAATCTGCAATAATTAAATCGATATAAGAAAAATCTTCCTTTGTAGATTCCAATGCTTGAATCCCAACTCACTAATTTTAAAATAAATACAATAAATATGTTTTAAACCTAATTAGACTTGAAAGTTCATCTCTTTCACTAATTTAAATTCAATTTCACTAAAAAAATTTTCACGAGTAATAGATTTAAATTCAATTTCAGAGTAAGTATTGCAATGAAAATCCCAACTCATACGTTTGTATAAGAGTGGTGAAGTATTTGTATTAGATGTTATTGTTGTTTGTAATGTATAATGTGGCAGAATCCCATTGGCCATTGCGATTTCTGTTCTTTAATTGAACACTCATTCTGTTTGGCTTCTCAGAAAATGAAAGGAAAGTGGATTCTGGGTCATCTTGTTATGCCTAAAGGGCCTAAAAGTCCAATCCGATGTTTGAGTAGTTCAATCTTCTAGAAATTTTAATGAATAATATATTTAAACACAAAAGCTTGATTATGTAATCTCTAATTCTATGACAATATTTGATTGGAAAAAGTGGGATTATAGCTGTCTGTACAAAGATATCCTCAATGGATCAACTCATTGGTGCTAAAACGACAGCTCGTTTTACAATCAGTTTAAAGATTGGACCACTTGTAAAGAAAAGCCTGTTTACTTCTTTGCTTTGTTATTCCCGAATTGTCCTTTTAATGCTTTTCTTTCCTTTTATTAATTTATTTTTTCAATTTAAACATTTGAAGGTTGTGGGTCCTGAAAAAGACATTTTTTTTACTGTTCTTTTAAACATACAACCTTTTTAACTATCGAAAGAAAAATAGCAAAGAACAGTTATTTATGTACAAATTGATGACTAAATTAGCGAAGCATAGTTAATATTATTTTTGTCAAAGGTATGAAATAACATTAAAATGGTAATTAATAGTTTTTCTTAAGGTATTATTTCGATCAAAAATCTAATATTACACTTATTTCAATTTCTTTAAATGGTTTAAATACGTTGGACTAACGGAATCATCGAAACGATTGATATCCGGATAGTATCCTATTATTATATCAATTTCATTAAGCTATTTAGTCCTGTTCTAATTGGGATTTAAAAAAAGAAAAAAAAAAGTGAGAATTTGGCAATTCTAATAGATCCAATGATCATTGTCCTAAACTTGGCAAAGGGATTCTCAGTCTAAAATTAGAAGAAATGATGAATATTGAAAAATAGCATTGGGTATCAACTTTTGCACCAGAAGCTGGACATGTGCAAGTATGGTTAAAGTAATGTTTCTTTAAACAGTTCTCATAGTGGGGAAAATAATAATAAATTAACAAATACAGCAAATCCTTTTGAATTCCGGAATCAGTGGCCAGCCTAACATAAAATCTGGTGACCTACCACATGAAACACAGGTAGAAGACCCCACAAATCCATGCATTACACAAGAAACTCAAAAGCATTGACACAAATTGGCTTTGACTTCTCTAATAAACAAATGAAAGCAATCAATTCTAACAGTTTTTAATTTAGTGAAAATGCACGACACTTTCTCGAGATACCATCCACTTTCAGGTCAACTATCTTCAAGAAAACAACACCCCAAGACAAGAAAATTGTGAAAGAAAACTCAGATTTTTTTTTTCCTTGACAAATTGGTTAAGGAAGTGTGAATTGGATCCTCATAATGATGAATCAATACAGCTACCAGAACTGAACAAATGCATCCCACAAAGCACCAATGGCGAGAACAGCTGGAAGAACATATTGGCCTCTGAGAATGACATATGCAGCGGCGCTCTTCTCATTTATGGGAGCAGCTTCGGGAGGTGGTGGTGGGTTTTCAACATGAACAGCTAACTTCATTCCACCAAAACAAAACCCTTTACCACTAATGAAGTAATAGTTGCGAGTCACGTTTAGCGGAACCACATCCCTTCCAGCTCCTGTAGTCCAGTTGTGAAGAAAATGATCAGAGTTGCATGACTCGTAATCTGTCTTGTTCACCTCTAGCACATTCATCTGGTTCCTGTCGTACACGAAAACTGGGGGAAAAATGAAATGAGCTTAAAATTTCAAGAAATTAAAGCCTAAATTTCACAGTGTTTTGTGATGCTACAATTTATTGATAAAAATTTTAAGCATTTTCAATGAACGTGACATTTCAATGCCGTATGTGATGATGTTCATTTGCTAAACTGCATGACTGGAAAAGGAAAATGAGGATGTAAACATATATTTGAAAAGAAAATTATTATGTCTCTTTAATCACGACAGTTTATTAATACTTAGCAGCCTTTTACAAGTTATTCAAATCGGCTTGTGGTATCATTTGAAGATAGATCTAATACATGTTTCATGTCAATGCAGCTAAAAGAATCGACATCACCATATTCACTGCATGGTTAGCAATTCAAGACTTATTTACAACTTGTATAATGTTTAAACTAAATATATTCCCATACGGATCCCATCTAGCAAAAATAGTACACTTGTTGGGGAAATATTTTCAATCCTCTGCCCATGCGCAAAGAATGCATAAGCAAAAGTTGCGCCCCAAATCAAGATTGTTGACCACAGTGTCTTGATAATTCCATTGTTTGACCATGAAATCCGAGCCACGTTTAATGGAGTATTGTAAGGTCATAAATTTGGACAAGCCTAAACTACATTCCTGTTGGTCAGCTGAGTTTAGATTGATGCCTCAAGGTCTGAAAAAGGGGTTTATATTAAAGCTAGAGTAGCACAAAATTTGTTCCCAAAATTTTTATCTACACCTCTTGTGTACCTAAAACTTACATCTATTTGGAATCCACCAACGAAAATGGTTTGTGAGTCAGATATATATGTAAGAGATTGGCACAGTTCATAAAATTGTGTAATTGACAACTCATTTGGTGGAACCACCAAAAAGTAACTAATAGACAGCTCAAATAGTAAAACTAAGAACTTTTGGCAAACACACAAAAAGTCTAAGCTAGTTCAAGAAACAACACAAAGTGGTTCTTCACCATAGAAGCAAAAGGCAAAATTACAGATCTGAATTTACTACATAATTAGCCAGCAAAGGAATTGAATAAAACTAAGTTAATCCAAAAGGTTATCTTGATCCAGCTACTAATCTTGTCCACTAATTTCTGCAGTTCTAATTTAACAACCATAAATTTCTCCTCCACTAACTGCTATTGTTACTATTAGTAATTGGTCTTTTCAGTTTCGCTATTTTAGCTTCAATGTCTTCCCTGCATTTCCTCGCAGGCAAACAATAATCTTTTTTAAACTAGCAAAACGCGAAATTTAAACTAACTTCTCAAAGTAGAACTTGTTAAGGCAATTCAAACTAGCAGCTTAAACATACAACAGGAAAAGACTCAGGGAAAGCTCACAACTTTCTAATTATAAGCAAAATCCAGACAAGACCAAGGTGCAGATCTAATCCATTTATCTTCAAGACTGAAAACAAGGAGCTAAAATCAAATAGCAAATCTTACTCTTTAACTACAAACATAGTGGACAAAAGCAAAAACTAGGCGAGTACAGATCTGAACCTTTAAGCACATTATGCAAGAGAAAAATAATTAGAAAAGAGAACTTACAGAGCCAGTCACCATTGTAAAAATGCTTGTCTTGAGCCCAAATAGTGTAGTTTACATTAGTAGTCCAACCCATGTTGGATCCTACAGTCCATCTAGTTGCAGACACTTCTGGTACCATAACCAGCATTAGAACCACCACAGCGACCGGCACCATCATAGATGAGCCAAACCCACATCGTCTCCTCACTCCATCCATTGCTCTTCCCTGTCGCTCTCGCTTTTTCTTTCTCTTGCACGCTCTAGTAATAAGAAGACGTTATGCTTTGCTTTCGGCCTTGATTGGGTTGGTTTATTTATTATATCTTATAGAGCTGCTTCTTATCAAGAAAGTGACAAGCTTACTTGTATTATTTAGCTTCTGGCTAGATCTACTAAACTACTTGTATTGTTTATTTTTTATAATTTCTTGGATTAAATAAAAAGAAATTTTTATTGGAAATGACTTCCACCAAATTATGCAGACAGTAATTTATTTTTTCTAGGGGAGCAAACAGTAATTTTCTTTTAGCCTAAATGTGTATAGGTCAGAATTTTCTTTATCTATTTTTAAAAATATAGTGACAAAATAGTAAATTTTGTCAAACTATGGGGATTAATTAGTAAATTGCTGTATGTTCCTTTTTTAATTTTACTCTTATGATAGTTTAGAAAATGGATCCTTTCAGAAAAAGAAAAAAAGAAAATGACCCAAAAAAAATAAAATCAAAATAAAAGTATTTCAATTTTAATTACAAAATTATACCAAATTAAATTAAATTATATATTTTAAATATAAATGAATTCCAAAATCTCAAATCTCTACTTCATTTCATTCAAACGATAGAGCATGGAAGTTAGGAGAAGCTGTAACTGTATTAGCTTTTAAAGCCTGTGATGTCTCTTCTTGTACTGTGATGTTCTCTGCTTTCCTTTTTTTGCCTATTCCTTTTCTCTCATTTTATGGTTCTGCAAAATCAACTTTTCTTCTATTTTGTTTCATTATTCAAATCCATTTCTTTCCTTTTCCTTTCTCCTTCAATTCTTTTATTAGTTCATACTTCATGCGCATATCAGCTTTCTAAACTAAAATTAATTTTCCATTCTGTAAATATGCAAGAAATTAAAAGGTTATTAGGCTTTTTAACTGTAAATGAAACGATCTTCAAGAAAGAAAAAGCATATTCTTTTATTCTTTTTTTTTTTATGATCTAACAAAAAAATCTAAAAGAAAAAATTATTCTGTGTTCATCACTCATCGCAGTGTATGCTTCCCAATTCTTGGCAATTAGTGGACCCTATTCTAACATGGATGAGACCCAACCCCATTAAAACTAATGCATAGGCTAAGCTATGAATTCTTTTGTAGAGCCCCCCTTTTTTTAACTGTTAAGTGTATTAGTCACTGTCTTGTTGGCTCAAGCCCATCGATTCCCGAGTACTGATGGAGATATTTTCTTTTTCTCACAGGATCATAGATAGTTCTACGATCCCTTGGCAACCCACAGAGTGGGTCATGGCTTCTAAGCAGGGGAGTCAATATTTCGACAATATGTGTAATGGTAATGGGAAGCTGCCTTCTCCCTACAGATCATGATGTTGCACTCCCTTGGCTGCCTACAGAGTCGGTAGTGGCTCATAGGTAGGAGAATCAATATTTCAACATCATGTGTAATGATAATGAGATTCTATCGTGAAAGATCGAAGCTGGATCAAGCAGGCGAATGATTGACGTCTTTACTACTGAACCACCACCTCATGTGGTTTTTGTAGAGCTCATTACAGCTTGGATATTACCAAGTTCAAATGTCTTGAATGGTTTTCTTTATACAAATATATTCTTTGGGTGAAGAAGAGCTGATTTGTATGAAATATGAATACAGCCTCTTTTAAGAGGAATTTTATATATTTCATCCTTGTTTAAAAATCCAAGCTTCATATATTGAAAATTCTAATCAAACATTAGGAACTATAAATATTTAATATATAGAGAAAATCACGTCTCTAATAAAAATCCATTGCAAAGCAAGAGAACCTTTTCTTTTAGGTCTACAAACCCAACAATGCAAGTATTTATTATATTTATAGGACATACAGTACTTGCCACAAAGCATCATCATACATAGTACAGGTTACATTGCCTGGTCTGATGGAGAGAATAGAATTTCTCAAATTCTATAGGTTACATCATCTTCACCTGATCTGGTGCACTGTATGATTTTACGTAGTTATTGTCCATCACTGCCATTTTACATGCAAGTCTAATTACAAACATGGTGTATCAATTGATCGTAGGTTATCCATAAACATGCTCTAATAAGCATAATCAGCTATTCCAAAGTTTTAATCCAACCTTCTTAATAAATACTCAACTTGAACTTTCTTTGTCAATGGCATGATCCATTCCCCATATAACTCCGCAACCAAGCCTGGATCTATTTTGTATACTGGATCAGCATCCTCATCTCCGAAACATATTGTCACCTCTTGGCCAAAAGTTATGGCTTTCATTTCCACTCTCTTTTTTATTGCCTCTTCAACTTTGCTGTAGGTGAGCAAATCCATCAATCTATCCCTGTCCTGCAGATTTCAAAGCTTCTATCAACAATTTAGAAAACAAGAATATTCTCAGCAGGGGCAGGACATACCTGTGCTCTAATGGCAGCTTTATATGCATCTGGAGAGTCTCGGAATTTTGCTTCTGCTACAAATTTTCCATAATGAATTCTTTTTGAGAGAACCTGCAACCACAAAAATTCATAAGCATTAACCGACATAAATTAGATCTGCGAAAGGATGCTGATTGATTGATGCAAGTGTGCCTCTTTAGAGAAAGATGAATGGCTCTTTAGAGAAGGATGCTGATTCATTAGATGTAAAACTGCAACACATGCAAAAAGGGAGCGGCGTGCTTTAGAACCTTAAGGTTGGGCGAAAAAGGTTGGTTTCGAAGAAATAAAATGGAAAAGAGATAAAACTAACCAAGACACTTATAACTCAAGAATGCTCTGTATTGTGCTAACAACCATAGCTCCCTACTTTTCTTTTCTCTGTGGCCTGTCTCTGTACCACAATACCAGATCCAGCAATTAAATGAAAAGCAGCATGACAACACCAGATTTATGACCTATGAGAAAACATGACACATGGATGTCTAAAAATTAAAGGGAGTATGTCTCTTGAGTTTGAAATGGTTTACCTTTGTGAGATTTAAATGCTTTAATTGATGCAATCAAGAGCATAGCTGATGCACTATCTATTCCTACCCACAAGCAAAGCCTTAGTCCTACCCATGATCCAAGTCCATCTTGTAGAGAAAACCTATTCATTGGCTTTTCTTCTAGTTTTGGGCATTCTAGAATAGGGAAAAGTTAAGTATTTCATTAACTTCATACTTCATAATGGCTCCAGATGTCTCTATTCATTTCTCTATATAAAGACTAGACCTCAATGTCATATTTAGTTTTTGGTTGAATTAAAATATTTTGAGCAAGAACTGAGGGTTCTTCTCAATAGAACTCGGTAATAATTTTTATATACTCTACAGTATCTGAAGGTAAAATTATGTTTCAAGAACTTGAAAAATACAGTCTCATATAGAAAAGACGCCAATAAAACAGGTATATCAGAATTTATTCTTTTGAACAACAGCCGAATGAGTACAGTATCAACAAACTTTTTTTGGTTTTCCCATTTGCTATTTCCTTTTTTTTCCACATTCCTGTGAGTCCTGTCATAAACTCTGTATCATCGAACCACAACCAAAATCTAGTCTTACCACAAAAGACATGCGGATGTGGGAAACAGATGGCATTGCGAACAATGCACGAATCCCTATTTAATGATCTAACCAGTTTTTATCTCTTTCCATTAGATGGAAAGTTTAGGAAACTCAAACACTAAGAACACCATCAACATTTGGAGCCATCCCAGTTCCAGTGCGACACAAACTGCTAACCATTTAGACCTCAAAAATATTCAATTGCCTATTTTCAATAGCAGATTCTAAGGACACAGCTCCACTAGAAAAGGAGCACCTCACATCACATTGAAACAGAAAAGACAAAAGCCATTGCTAAAATTTTCATGGAGAATTTCAAAAGCCAGCGCATAAGCCACATAGCTGAAAATATTCTCTCTTGGGAAAATGGGAACAGAAAAATGAGAGCTGCTAACCAATTGCTTTGCATATTTATGGAGACATTACCTTGAGCTTTGTAATATTCATAAAAAATTACTACATGGATCAAAGGAAAACTAGCATAGAACTCAAGTTGAAATTATGGTGGGACCAGAACCTATCACGACGTCCATTTTTAACAAAAATAAATACTTGCGAGGCTAGACTATGATAGAAGAGAAGCCTACCTACAATCCACAAGAGTATTTGGCTAATTTACATGATACAAACATGTGGGCCTTGACTTTAGTCTTTTACTTAGTTTTATGTTTTAATTAGCAAAACTGGGCCTATTTGAATTGGGCTTCATGTTTTAGTTAGTTTTTAGGTTTCTTAACATATAAATACTTAGCTTTCAAGTATTATAGGTAATATAGAGAACATTTTATGCACTATATGCAATTGAATTTAAGAGGCGTATTTCATTTGGTCCTTCGTTGAACTTGCTTTAAAACATTAACCCTGCTTATCTACATCTACATACAGATAAAAACTGGCACATATATACATATATTTAAATATAGTGAAAATAGAGCATGTTGTGGCACAACATGTTTCACTGTCTGTCATAATCTTCCTTGGACAATATATGCAGTATATAAATAGCCAATAAGCAAGTAATTGGGAGAGAACACAAATTTTAAAATCTTTTCCTCCTCCAAGACAGGACAATTTGCACCAAATTTGTGATTATCACAGAATGTACACATTAAAGGAGTTGAAAATAATCTGAATTAATCATAAAGTGGATATATTAGTTAAAATTTATTACCTGCAGGCAGATTGTGTCACAAACAGCAGTTGATCCACAATTCCCATCATTCCCATCCTTGACCAATCTTGGGAGCACATCTCTGAAGTATAGGTCCCATACTTTCTTATTTATATTAATTGAGTCAGCGATAGGATGCAGCACCTGTTTTATGAGAAAGCAACAAATTTAAAAAGTAAGTAAAAAGAACATGAAGGATCAAAGTGGTTTCAACGGGGGGGGGGGGGGGGGGGGGGGGGGGGGGGGGGGGGGGGGGGGGGGGGGGGGGGGGGGGGGGGGGGGGGGGGGGGGGGGGGGGGGGGGGGGG